>DWJN01000257.1:0-27205 GCA_018248895.1 Carystus phorcus
CTTGATCAATTCCATTGTGATTTCCATTTACCTCCTTCTCTATATCCATACAAAATATCTATCAAACAAATAAAATTCAAATTTTCTTTTGAAAAATGCAACCATTCCAGCGTCAACCAACCATTACGAAAATTGTAATCTGAATGTAACAGATAATTAGTTGTGGAGATTCTGTAATTGTTGTACTAATTATTAAATTTGTTGCGTTGATAGTTTTTTATTTATTCGACAAAAACGTGTTCTACTGGCGTAACCTTATACCAGCAGAATGTTTTGTTTTTAATGCATTTATTAAAATAAATATTACGCAGATAATTAGTTGGTCATTCGGAGTAAATGTTGCGACATACTTTGTATTTGAAAAATTATTTTACTATAAGATAGTCCGTTTATGGAGGAAGGCTATAGGCTATATAACATTACGCTAAGAAGAATAGGAGAGAAGCGGCAATAAAGAATATTGCGAAAACGGCAAAATTTTGAGCTTTTGTTGCGTGCGCTGAGTAAACGGTGTAAATTACTTAAAAATCATGTATTACAATATTGTTCCTATTTAAAAGTTCTAAATAAAAGTCCGCGACAGCATATGTCTAGCTTTTAAGGTTAACCCACTATAAGCATTTTATGGTTTTCATAAAATTGTTTTAAAATAATAATTTATATATGTATATATTCAGCTATGAGTTATTTATATGTATGTCCAAAACGATGGTGACGCACCATTTACCGGTTACAAAATGCTACTTCATGTATCTACTATTTAAATACAACTTAGATTTTTCACACCAATGTAATTGCACACACCCTCCGCAGAAATGTTAAAGTAAAAATTAAAAAAAAACTATTCCCAAACAACAAAAACAATGCTACAGTGAGTTGCAGTTGTTGCCAGTAGTTAAAAAAACCACAGTTTGGAAAACTCTGCAATGTAAGAAGGAAACCACAATAGAAAACTGAGTTTAAACAGAAAATGAATGTCGTTTTAATTTAAAAGTTTTCTCGAGTTTTACAAAACTCTTGGGTAAAAGTACAATGGATATATTTCCTGTTATCGGAACAGTTGATGCTTTTTGAAATATAATTTCTACAATAAATTTTTAATAGAAAGTACAAAAAAAATCACATTAATATATTTATTGTGTCAACAAAGTTAACAATTATTACTTACACACGCAAACACACAAGTATTTAGAAAATAAAGTAGGTGTCACTTCAGTTATTTGTTTTCAATAATTATATGGTCAAGTTTATGAATAGTTCCAATACATTAAAACGATTATACTAAGTTGACAATAATACCTAGTTATATGCGAAGGGTTGCGTAGAAGTATTATGTTGACCCCTTTAGTGGGTGCTCTTTCACCAAGTTAATAAATTCTTTGTTGGTTCCTTTTACCCCTTTAGGATCTATGACATAGGGAACAGTCATAGTCGTGTAAAATATGTAATGTTATCAAAATAATTTATCAGAAATAAACTAGTAACGCGCAGTTTTCATGCAAATGACCGTAATACTACACGATGTCTAGTGGCGCCAACTAGTGGAAAACATAGGCAACTGCCTTCTTCATTGTATGGCGTTTGTTCTTCGCTTCTCTTTTAATATTTTTTTATTAGAACTCACTTTCGCCCTCTAATCGATATTTGCAAGAAAATAAAAGATAATACCAAAAATATTATTAAAGAAATATCCGTAATATTATACATATATCTATTTATTGCACAATACATAATACATTAAAATTAAAACATTTTAGCAAACTAATCGGTAGGTACATATAAAGCTCTAGTAGGGCGTTGCACTTGATAAAGGGCACAACTTTTTACATTTAAAACCACAGTATGTAACTATATTTAACTTATTATTATTCTATTAATTTGTATTTACATATTTTATAAAAACTAATAATTCCTTCAATAATCTTCATAATATTTATTACGTATAAATTCAAAAAGTGATCTATTAAAATCTATCAAAAGTAAAGTAATAATTTCTGGATAATGGCTCTATGAAATATGTAGTTTAAATAACTTCTATTATATTGCTGCCTCTCTAATACAATGATGCTCATGACAAATTAATTATCTCTAACGTCGATGACAAAATTCACGTAGTACGTCGCACAAACAAGCGTTACGGTTAAGAATTAAACTCGGATATAAATACATGTAACTATTACATATTACAGCCATATTACCGTCAAATCTTCGGCAATAACTCTTTGTGTAGCCGATCAAGGTTTAGGTAAAAGTTAAAGCTGATTTTGCAGACAGCGTTCGTAGGTATACATAATAATAGGTAGGAAGCCTGAAAAAATACATTATACTAGCAGACCCGGCCACGCGTTCCTGTAACTAAGGTTTACATACTCAATTTAGTTGACTCTAATTACCTTACACCGCCATCTGTTAGAATCTTATGGAACTATTTTTTTGTAATATATTAAACAGAGTTTGCAATAAAATAATATTCCGACTATAAATTTAAATGTAAGCTATCCTATCTCTCAAGTTGGATCAAACTGAACACGGTGCAAAGTTTGATTAAAATCGGTTAAGTAGTTTATTAGTCCATCGCGGACAAACACCGTGACACGTAATTTATATATATTAAGATTATCGAGAATATTCTCTTAGGAATACACTTTGTTTAAAACTCGGTATTCTTAATTGAAAGAAATCGAATGCTTCTCATTTATCATTAGACGTCCAAGTGTAATTAAATTAAACTCGATGCAAATAACCGCTCCTTATTTTAAATAAGAAACGAGAATCATGTCATACATTATTTATCCACCATTATTCTGATTTTCTCTGTTTGCTATTGAGAGTTGAACCGATTTGAAATTAACTTAAATCGTAATACGGTCTACATTATGACACTCCAAACTTTTGATACCGAACATCGACAATACATAACAAATAATACTTTCAGTTACTTTACTTTTCTGATTTAAAATGAAATTTGTTCTCACTAAAAGCCGAGCAAATAAAAATATGTTATATTCATAACATAGCTATGAGATTACTGCAATGCTTTGCCTCAAAGCCGACTATAATTCTGTGGTCTTAATCAAAAGCCTTTGTTTGTGCATCTCTTTGTTTACAAAACTACGCTCTTGTGGACCTTACAAAAGCACCATAGGTCGTCAGAACAATAGATTTTATTACCGCACTATCATCAAGACAAATGAGAAATACACAATATCTACCCTATTTACTCCTGTCCGTCCCATCCGCCCGCAAAACTGGCGCCTTCTTTTATGCAATCAGCGATAAACAGTAGAAATTCAACCATAATTGAAACGTATACGGTAAAATTTTGCTAAGCATTACAGTCGTGTTCAAAACTCAAAGCCGTTTCTTTTACATAGAGCATATTTGTTTGCGAGATAATTTGAATTTTGTGCGTTGTGTGCAGAGTGGAAATTCGTTCGGAGGAAATGAGCGCAGTGACGCCATTTTGAATTGATGTCGGCGGTCAAAATTTATTGCGCATAAATGTACCTCTGGCTAACCCGGGAGTTAGAGGGGGTGGCGGGAGTAGGCTTAAAAATCGGGGTGAGGGAGTCGGGGAATGTTTTTAGCGTTCGCAGCGTCGGCCTATTCGGGTGTTGATGGGCACCAGGGGCGAATTCGTTTTTTTTTTATTAAAAAAAAAAATTGTAAACATCTTAAAATTATGACTTTTAGAAATGTCAAAAAAGGAGCATACTACTCGAATGTAAATACCAAAGACAGTTGCAGCTATTTGGGGTATATTATATTTTACTCGTAGGTACCAGTGTAATTGATGTAGTTATTACCGATATGTCCGATTTTCACATCATTCAAAATTTACGTAATTTCATATTTTTTTATTTATGGATACATATTGTATTTGGCACATATTACTTTAAAGTTATAGGTTATCCTTCTTATTTAATATGTACGTATGTACCTACTCGTATGTTATACGGTTGCGATGTACTTAATATCTAATTAACTTATTTTTATTATGCATTTCAGATAAAGCGACAGTTACGAATGGTGACATCTCCATGAGCTCCACAGATGTAGGTATCTACCTCAACAATCAATTTAAGTAGGTAATTACATTCAGCGTCTTATTTACAAAATTTATTTTAATGGTTGGAATTACTTGATCTCTATCAAGAAAACTTTTTATAGCTTTTTAATCTTAATTAAATTAGTTTTTTTTTATAATTAAAATTTTATTTATTAGCATTGATTTTATATATTCTGAATACTTTTACATTCATTTTACAAATCGTTAAGGTACTTAAGGCGAAGATTTCGGAATTGCAGACCATATTCTGGTTTCGTGAAATTAATTATCTAAAATTATCGAAAGCTGTAAAGGCTGTTTTCTCCCTTTTTCCCCTTCCGTGGTCGGCAATGCTTTGGTCGTCATCCCTGGTGTAGCTAAAGTCCATTTTATAAAAATACAAAATAAATTACTGGAGACGGTAATCACTTACCTGATTACGGCATAAAAAAGGCATTAAGGAATATTTGAAATAAATATTACAGAAATATTGCATATCTAAGTGTAGCATCTTGTGTTCGGATCTAAAAAAAAAGCACAATTTCTTTATTGTTGATAATTGTGATGATTTTCAGAAAAGGTATATTTAAGATTTCTTCGAGGCGAGATAATTTAATAGTATCATTGTGGTTCATTCAATCCATAAAATGCCTTATTAAAATAGAACATTAAGTCTACGAAAGAGATCTATTTGGAAATTGATCTTAGCTTATCTAAAACAAAGTACAAAGTAACGCTAATTATGAAAAAAAAAAACATATTTTTTTCTAACAAAAAAAAACGCGTAGTGCGGCCCTGTAACGCGTTTAACCCGCACCCTCTCGACCTCTACGCACGTCTCACTCGCACAAACTACAAAAAGAACTCTCCATCGCTTTCCACCCTTTGCTTAAATTATTGCACCTCCATTCCAACTCTAGAGAATTGGACATAACTGTACCAACAGCGACTACACAAAAGTCAATACTATTCCTAACAAAATAGAACACAGTTTCCATAAAACTGGTATACTCGTGCGAACAAATTCTCCAAAGAACGTATGGAGCTGATCTGTTGTCCCATTAGATACGGATCTAACTTCAATTATTTTATCAAAGGAAAATGAGTTTTATGTTAATGATTCAGAGTCGAGTTTATTTATTCTTTTTGTGTAGGAAGTCCGTCTTTTAAGAATCGTGGAGGCAGACGAGACTGAGTAAAGGCGGTGAACATTAAAAAGGCCACCCCAGGGTGAGGAGATTAAAGGGGTGGGGATGGCATGTAGTCGGTGAACGCGAGGGGAAAAGACGCACTGCTCCCTAAGACCTGTAGCGAAGAAGATGTTACATTCACTCAATTAATATAACGCATGGAAATTACTCATACTGGTTTACAATAAGGTACTGAATCTCAAAGTATTCAACTTCTAGGGATTTAATACGACATTCAAACGCTGTTTGGTACTAAATATTATCAATACGATACATAAGTAGTTAATGCCCTTCTAAATTTAAAATAATAAAGCAATTAACCTAATTTAGACATTACTCTGCTTTATGTATGAAATTTTAATATGGAGTAAAAGTGAAGATAAAATATAAATTAATAAGAAGTAGTAATGGTTACGCAATTCTTTTCTTCAGCAGCAATACATTGGTAGTGTCATTATATGAATAACCACTTACTAGATACCATTAGGTACTTAGAATAAAAAAGAAATCAATTGCAATACAAACTAATTTACTAACAATAAATAAGTAGATAAAAACCTTACTTGGTATACCAAATATATAAAATAATCAATACAAATTTTATAAAACTATACGAAAAAATACAGTCACCAAGCCCAAAATTTATTTTAAATGAATTATAAATCAGCAAATAACATGTGCATTTGTAAACATTTATGATAATGATCATGTAAATAATTGAACAGTCCGATAGTTTTAACCGGTCTCATTAGAATAGTTTTTGATTACTCGTTTCGTTTGATGAATTGAAAATATAGCTAATTTGTGTGAACAAACGCATGTTTTTAGTTTCCATTTTAAATGTATTCTCTAATGCATGGCACTTAAATTAACATTCTATTAAGCTTTATTTTGAATTGGAAACTATAGAACAATTTGGTGGTCTGATAAAAAATATAGACGCATATAATTAACTAGTAAACTCATCAAACTTCGTATTACCTCGGAAAATTTGTCCTGCTTTTTAACATTTCTTATCAATGCTCAGCTTCTATTAGTCGTAGCATTGTCTTATAACCTATAGTCTTCCTCGGTAAATGGACTGTCCCACTCAAAAATATTTTTTCAATTCGAACATAGCTATATATACGAATAGCTTAATGGGACATCGTTTGCCGAACTTTATCACTAATGCGCTACTATCGTAAGAGACATCATGTTGTATGACATTATGGTCATTTTCATTAACAGCGTTCTTTGATTACTTTGTTTTTGACATCCATTATTTAGATCACATAAAATATCTATCACATATATCCACGATTGTAAGTATATAGCTTTTTGTAATTCTTAAAATGTGAAAATATAAAAATCACTTGTTTAAAAGAAACTCAAAAATGAACTAACGGATTATGCATAAAAAAGTGTAAAAAATCAAGTACTCAATAACCTAATAAACTATGAACAATGTGAATATAGTACCATCAATCCATATGAATAAATTTTGTTCATAACATAAAGAAAATATTTGGAAAGAAATGACAGTTCAATACTTGCACGGCAATAGAATCTTCTTATTTTCGCAAAATTAAGAAATCCTCTTCGAAAGAGTAGCACATTACCACACCAAGGTACATTCGTAACAAATATACTTAAATTTTGTCAAGAAAAGGCCAAATGATATCTTAAATAATGTTATCCCTATAAATATCAAAATATAACTGATGTGTATAATTTTATAATAAGATATAAACGCATTATACATCTACATACTGCTATTGCCTTCAGCGAGCGACCGCACAATTTAGTTACCGTTAAACAGCTGCCAGCAATTTATTGGGCGAGTTTTATTATAACGCTGTCCACGTACATGTGTTTTAGTTAATGACCAAAAATATTTTCACAGCTCTTTAATTAGCGGGCCATAATCTATACTATAGAATAATAGAGTACTGCTCGATCAAATTATAATTTGTAGGTTATAATTCTCTGTTTTATTGTCCCATTGTCCCAATATGTTGGTGTTAGATCTTCTCTTACACGAAATAGATTAAGATCTTATTCCGCCACGCTGTTTAAGAACGGGCACATTTCACACACCTTTAAGAATAATTCAGAGAACTCTCATAGTGTTTCATCAGGTATGTTTTCACCGAAGTGAGTGAAAATTACTCAATAAATAGCAGCATGTATGATTACAACTTGAGTCACCTGTGTAGAAGGATAACGTTTCAACAATTAGGCAATCACCGCGTTTTTAGTAGGTACTTAATTATAAATGCTTATTGTCCAGTTCTAGTTTTGTACCTTTTTAAGTTGTTAGATACGTCTTCTTAGTCGTTCCGCCTCCATATGGAAGCTTTCATTTTCAGCTGAAATAAGCAGATAGGATATACAAGCTCAGGAATGGTTTCTTCAGCTTTGGTTTTAAGTAAACCGGAAGAAAATATTTTTACTATCCTAAATTATAATCCTTGTAACTCTTCTTTTTCCAATTCTAAACGATACCCACACTATATAAAAAACGATGTTTTACATTAATATCTAAAAGGAAAAATGGTAATACAATACGGTAATCAGTGTCTGATAAATCTGATACAGCTAAAGCATTGCCATATAAAAGCCTTTTTTAACGCCATCCGTATTCTATAATACGTTTAAAACAATTAATCGATACGCCGTCGAATCTAACAACGTGTGACAAAAAACGGAACTTTGCGCCGGCAGCTGGGAACGTACAATCAACTTATACAAAAGACTCAATTATAGAATACGTCCTCGTAGATACCTCGTGGCAGACCCGCAGGACAAAAAGTCGGAGACAGTGGTATCAGATGGGCGTAATTTTTCATTACATTACCATAGGATAGTCATGCGCGCGTGAAGATAAGCCGAGCCGCCCGCCCCAGTACCAAGTGTGAGCGATACAAAACCGAGAAAAAATAAGTCTTTATTCCATTGCGGCTTCTGAAATAAAAAACATTCGTTTGGTTGTTGAAACTTGAAACATTAGTTGTTGAAACTCGAATCATTCATTATAAAACTTTGAAACACTGGTATGTTTGATAAAGTCGTCATATGTGTCGTGCTTGATATCAATATGCTTGTTCATTGCTTTGTTTTTGATGCTGACGGGTTGATGACATACCTCGTGTTATGAATATGATCCGTGTAGAATATTTGTTATCCAGCAGTCCACAAGTAAACAAAATATAAAAAAAATGTTTTAACCTTGAATCGATATACAATACGTAGATAATAAGTCAAATTATTATCAAACAAAACCAATTTCACATTAATATTATGACATTTTATGACAAAATTATTAATATATAATTATAATAGTTTTAAGAATATATAAAATTAGGTAAATACCTACCTAATCAATAGTATGAATAGTAAGGACAATATTATAATTAGTTGAATGAAACAAATACTTCAAATACTAATCGCCAATATTCTTAGGTTATTAGACTTTTGTATATTAGAGTTACATTTTTAGTACACGTATTTAAATACATGAATAATGTAACCACAAATTTATACACAATTAAAAATTTTAATTGAATACTATTTTCGAATACATATTTATAATGACATAGAATACAATTGACTTATAAAATCAAACAAAATCAAATGTGTGTGAATAACAACCAAAAACATATTCGGTCTAAAAACATTTTTTACAAAATAATGATCTACTAAATTGAACCGTAGTTGTTGTAAAAATAGGTAAAAATATCGTTAACGGTGTTGAACGCAAGCATCGTGGTACCAGCCTGCGGTGTGGAGTTCCCTTAGGAAATTAATAGTCCAGTTCGTGGGACCCTTACCGGGGCTGTCAAGTGTATACGTAGATCGCTAGGTGGCGCTCGTAGTCTGAAAATAAGATATTAATTTCTCTTTTTAAAAATTTTATTCAGGAGTGAGTTATAATAAAATTGCTAATCATTTTTCATTATATATCGACTAATTATTTCATAATTTTATAGTGTTGTTCATTTTATGCAGTATAGATTTTGACAAATTAATCATACGATTTTCAAATTTGATATATAAATGGATAACAGATTTTAACTTAAAACTACATTTTAAGAAAGCTGTTGAACTCATTTTTATAATTCATTAATTGTGTAAAGGAAACTTGACTCCATTCAAAAATATTTAAAAGCAAGTAAAGAAAAAGCTAAAACGCCAGATTTTAAAGTTAATATAATTTACGAGTAGAGTGGTTATGTATTTTATGATTCGTAAATGTTAGTAACTTAACTTTTAAAGTAATTTGTATTATATAAGACTTCTAAGGAATTAAAAATTATTGTTGGTGCGAAAGCAGCGTAAATTAATAAGCCAATTTATCTCAGCTAAAACCTCTGGATAGACAACAGCTTTACAAAGTATGCATTGACAACGAGAACTATATGAATTACAATTAAATTACAAAACTCAAAATTTACAAATCTCTATCAGTTTAGTGGAGGCTTCAAAGTTGAGATAGTATTCATAAATGCTGCAGGAATATTCCCACAGTAACAATCTCGTATAAAACGTTGAATTCTAAAACCTGAGCCAAATTAATACGGCGCTTGCGTTTACCGCTTCCCGGAATTATTTTGTATGGTTACAGCAAGTTACAAAGTTACACTTTATGATATACGTATAAAATTATTCCCGACATGTTTATTAAAAGCTAAAGCACAAAATATATACACAAGAATCGAGTTTGCAGTTTTTATATTTTTTTCTTTTTCAATTTTCATAATGTGAATGTCTAAGACTGAGATAATTTTTTATTGTAAGTTGAATACAATTGCAAAAAATACTTCTCCAATCAGTACAGAAATCAAAACTAACAACTATTCCGTAATCAATTATTTTTTTCTCAATATTCACATTTAACTTAAACGTGTGTGTATTATGTCAAAAGATTGAGTACTCAGGATACCTCACCCACTTAATTTCAAAAGCACACTTACATTTGAAAAAATAATATTTAAACATATTAATTTCGGTACAAACACGATATAAAAAAATTGTTGCTATGATTATTGAAAATGGATCCTTCTAGTAATGTAAAAAAATCCTAAATAACTCTTACAACAGCAAATAGGTAGGGCTCTTGTTAAACATAAAGCTCAATAGTTCCAGCCATAGTAACTTCTGACTCCTCCTACAGGCTTTAGTTCTACTTCGTAAGTAGTTGCCCGTAGCAACCAACTATCTAATTCCTGAACTGCGGAACTAAAGTTGGAAGCCATTACGGACAAAGTCCTAGACGCGACGCACTCGCAATTACCGCGTCCGGCGGAGTTTGAACCGCTCATATATATCCATTACGCGCAAAATATGAGCAAAGTGCAAAGTTAGACAGGGCTATCCTTTGGCGGCTATAATTTATACGAACTATGCTAAGAGCGTCAGCAATGTAAAGCGTCCTATCTTAAAATGCAGCTATCTTTAGCCTCGGCTTTGGTTTATCGGGCATTACAAATTTTATTTTTAATTTTTAAAATCAAAAATTGTTTTCTATGAAATGGTAAGTAAAAATCATGCGGAAGATAAAAATGATTAGTTATTTTGTCCTGAGCAAGTGCGTACATTTTTGTTCTACTGATTTTGCGGGCATTCGCAGTAGGTATATTACTGTATATGTTACTGTATCTTACAGTGTCTATGTCAATTATATGTTTCGGATGGTGAATGAATGTATAATCTATAAAAAATCAAAAGCAAATCTTACACGAGTTTCGGTTATCTTGATATAATTGTCATCTTAGTGTAGCAGAAATCACTTAAAACCCGATTACTCGTTACATCTAACTAAATACTAAAGATCATCGGTATAAAGTAACAGCTAAAATAAGAGCAGATAGCCTTTTAATTCAACCGTTAATCGAACTTTTCTGCTGACGGTACGTACTAGCAAAGCTCGGAGGCGGCCGCCGTAATTGTACAAAAGTTCCGATCCTCAGCCGCACTGAATTTGTTACATGGTTCCTTCCCATATAACACTATACGTACGGTACGTATTAATGCTGTAAAATTATGAAGTAGACAAAAAAAACTATGCACAAACATAATAAAAAAAGAAATAATATTCAATACAAGAATACATTCGTATATTAAACTCAATAAAACTATGCACATGGGTATACAGTCACAACAGCGTAATACATACACTGAAAAGTTTCTGACTGACCAACACACTATGATGTAAAAAATACGTTTGTCTTAAGACTTTACTTTAAAGTAAATAAGATTGATTTATAAATAGGAATGTACGAGTTATTAAACATTTTTATCGTCTTATGTTAAACGATAAATCATTGCCATGGCATATTAAACTTATAGTTTATGACGTAGTGTATTGCGAAATTTGACCGCATATACAATCCATATACGTTTTATTCAGCCATACGAAATGTAGTTGGAAAGTAAAATAATTATCTGAGAGTCAACCTTTGAGCAGTTAGACTTCAATAAAGGAGCATATAATGAGTCTCTAAAAATATATAATACAATAGTAGTATAATATTAATATAATACGAGAACAATATAATAAAATATTATATGAATGTAGACCGTACAACAGGTAATTAAAATTAAAAAAACTATTAAAATCAATTCAATTTAGGAGGCTTTGTGTATAGAAAATAGGCATGGAATTTAGTGCTACATCAAGTAACATCATACAGTGTTTCAAGAAAGTTTTACCCTACAACTTCATCTATACATAGGACTAATTAGAATTGTAAAACAGTAAGCAGAACTGAAAATAAATACCAATTTTCTATGTGAAAATCGAAAACCTTTTATTAAAATTACTCCCAAATCAAAATGAATCTAAATTGATATCTTTCGCGTACTAATTGAAAACGAAAGTCGAAAACGCCGTCTTAACTTCATTAAAAATCAAAAAGGGGCAGTCGCGTCTGAAATCGAATTACCTAGATTGTGATCGTCGATCGGGGTGTTCGTAATCGCAATCCGGATTACACTTAAGCTAAAACGGGAAATGGGATTGGCGTTTAGCGATTCTATTAAAATTTTACACCGCATACACACATATAATTTTATACTTCAAATATACATATTATATTTATTATATTTACCATCAGGTAGGATAGTAGCCAAAGATTAACTTATGTGTAAAAATTTAATATAGTCACAGACACAAAATATTTTAAGTGCGGGTACTCACAATTTTTACATTTTATACCGATATTTCGACCCAGTTACGTGGGTCATAATCACGTAGTATGCTTTGCGTATAATCGTGAGTACCCGTAAGAGTTTTAAATGCATACACACCATTAATATACATACATACATCGCTTTCTTGCCTGATAATACACGTGATATAATGACGTTGACATCACTCGGTATGAGCTCGCTAGAGATACATTTCTCTTTCTCTCTATTGAATCTTTAGTTTATAAATATGTTATCATTAAAGATTATTATTTACATCACATAATGAATGTTGAATGAATGTTGAATTTGATCATCAATTTTACTATAATTAACACATAATTGCTTGGCTCGCGTCTCTATTTAAAACAATAAAAAGTAACGTAAGTTCAATTCAAAGACCTATTGCTTAGAAAAGTATAAAAATAGTAATACACAATAACATCGTCATTGATAAATCTTAAAACAAAATTTTAAAGGTATAAAATAATAGATACCTACAGTATAAATCCATTGCTTCGAAGCAAGAAATAAAACTTAGTTATTTACAAGAACTTAAATAAAATAAACTCACATAGAAATGGTCATGTACCTATTCCATAATAGCTTTGTCAATGATAAAAACCCGATTTCAATTAAATATGCCGAATTCAAATTTCCGATTTCAAAACTCATGTGCGCCAAGTAGGTAAATGCGTATGTCGCTCATATTTAAATTGGTCCAAATAACGAACACAAACCAGTAAAAACTTATGAGGCAAATAAATCAAACAAGAAAATATAGTCGAATTGAGAGTCACCTTCTTTTGAAGTGTTTCAATTTATAAATTAAAATGATCAATGCTCAAATCAACAGCATTTGCCCCATCCAGATCAAGTGCTGAAAATACGTGTCATATATGAACAAGTGCTAAAAAATAACTGTCGTCACTTTAAACCCAACTGTACTCGTAATTAAAAAAAAACCCTTAGTGAGTACAAGTCCTAAAGTGAACACGGTGAGTCCGAGAGCAGTTGGGATGGAAGTTGGGCAGTTGGGCGGGTCTTGCGGCGCGGCGTAATGAGTTCGGGTTGTTGAGGAGTAAAAAACCACATAGAGGGTGAACCAGGTATCAAGATACCGCTTCTATACTTATAACCGCAGTAAAAGAGACGAAGTACAAACGTATACACTTGGTAAAGAAGCAAATAGTAAAAAGGTAGTTAATACATATTAGAAGACAATTTCAAAATGTTCGTTATTACGGTCGATGTTACAAAGTCTTTTTATGGAACTAGCCGATAATCATCATCTCATAGAAATTTACATTTAGTATGTTTTACAAATCGTACAATTTGTTCAAGTATGTGAAATCAGCATATGTATGTATATAACAAAGAAATAATCATTTATTTCACAAAATAATTGCCGGAACAGCCTTTACAAAGTCATTTATAAACAATTGATCTTTAACCTAGATATATACGAAAAGATAACTATGCGATGGGTAAATGAGAGAACCAATAGTTTCTTTCTCTTTCTTTCCTTCGTCTCTTTCCGTCAACGCGTCAGTGATACCTTTGGCGTCGCTGATGATGCCTTTACCTTCATTTGTCTTGTTCGCTCGTTTGTCAGATAGTTATATAGCAAAGGGAGATCTCCGGTCTGGCGAGGTGTCCTACCTGGGGTGCGGCCGAGCTCCAACTGTTGATGTTCGGAACTTGTATATAATGAAAGCCTTGAAAACTTCGATAGCGTGATTCAGCTCTGTCATGACGTCATCGTGTGATATATAATGCGGATGCCAGTTACATGAAAAGCCCTCTTTAACCATTCTCTAACAGTAAGTATAGTGCTATAAGTGGGATGACCTTTCTGGACCTACACAATTCATGTACGGAGCTAAATTTTGGGTCCGCTCTCGAGACTACTGATATTTATCTGGCCGCGGCCGGACTTTTTTAATATAAATGTTCTTTGTTCCTGACGGGAGAAAGTTTTAATGAAAATTCAAATAAGGACAACTTTTTAACCTTTTGGTTTTTCGTATTTTTAGAGAGGAATTGTTTTTTGTTATTTCAAGGACCGGTTAGAATTGCTATTGGTAGGCTCGGTGGTTACGCAATACGCCTTATATATCAGTGTGTAAAATAAATGTAGGTACAAACGTAGGTAAGTGATTCTCACGTAATCAATATTTATATCACAAGTCACTTTTTTATAATAAAGTAAGTTATGTAAGCGGTAGGTGTCTCTCAAATCTTATAAGCTTAAACTCAAGTCACCACGATTAATTTGTATGTGGTTGACATCCCTACCGTATAACATTACACAAAGACGCTCCTAGCTACTTAATAGTCCTGTAACGTCCGTTTGCTTCGCTGCATAAAACCCAATGTAATTAATTAAGTGTAGGTTCTACAAGGGTACTTCATTAAAATGTGTGCCGCAGACCAAATAAAGAGGGTTTTATTTGCCTCGGATCCCTGAGGCAACCCGACGTGTAAATAGACGGGAATAAATAATACCTAATGTAGGGAAATGTAGGAAAAGCAACTTTGTTTTGTTAGGTATATAAAACCCTCCTTGGGATTTGCTCAGGTTAAATTAGAATTCACGTAAAGTCGCAAGTATATCTAGATAGGTTGGAACGAAATAAAAATGCCAATCGTTTGCTGGTGAAGGCACCTGCTACTCTTACGATACGATAATTGATTCTACGAAATAAAAGTCGGTTTATACGTAGTGTGGTGGCATAGCAGTGGTGAACGCTAGTATTGCTCTATACTATATTAATCTGTGTATTGAACTATCATTTCTCAAATATGTTTCTATCAGTTATTGTTTTTTGAGTTTCTGTGCGGTTTACACAAAAATGAAATAATTATTTGGTTTAAAATATACCGTTTAATCGTAAAAAATTACAAAGATAGTATAAGCTAGTATGACCGCCGGGGAGCAACTGTCTCGCGTTGCCGCGTGACGCGCTTTTTCTGAGCTAGCTTACATTGTTTTCATAAATGTACGAAAATTCCGTACAGCTTCAAATTCGATACCATGGGTAGTTTAATACCAGGTTAGCCGCTGTTTCCACTACATGAAAACCAAAGAGTTTATTTATAAAAGGATATTTTACATTGACATACGTTTAAGTCATTTATCGTGTATAGCCGCATTTAACGGACGACGATCAACTTTACATTTTCCTTTTGGATAATTCAAATTTAACACAAGAAGAACAATCGATCGATCATCATTTTCAGTAGTTATACTTTTATTAGAGAGAAGCATGGTTTTATTATGTAACGAAAAATGATTTGGAATCTAAGAAGCTTAAGAAAACCAAGTCAAAGTTTTTGAAGAACTTAATATAATAGACCGAATGAATGAATTATTAAAAATCCTTTCTTATTACTCTTCTCAATTATATACAAAATTGTTTGAGATACAATCATTCATGCTTATTCGACCTATGTTGTCTGTAGATTATTAAAATGTCGTAAAGGTCGTATATTTGCCAAAAACTTCACTCAAATAACAAAAAAAAGTACTAAAGCAAATGTGAACGCTCTGCCCACACCTTCGACCTTTCCGCTCGCAAAATTAAAATTCTCAAACAAATCCGCACTTGGAAAAAGATATATTAGGGTGTTCTTTCATCTTCCCCCTCTGGGTAACCTTAGCCGTTTGTGGCGGAGGGAGGGTTGCTCGGAGCAGGGAACAGACCTGCGGTGGTTATTTATGACCCTCTCGGGGCCCGTGAAGTGCCCGCTGGAATATAAATCGTGGACGAAGACTTCAAATATAAAATAAGAACGTAAAAGTCCATATTTAAAAATAAGTCGCTATGAAATTATTGGCGGAAAATATTCTTGGGCTTGCAGTTAATTCATTTATTCTTTAAAAATGGAAAAAGACGCCAATACAATACAAGATAGGGAATTTTATAAGCGCCCATGGCCCGGTAGCTCGCGTCGATCGTAAGTAATCGACCGAGATAAGCAACAGCGAGCGTGGTCATCAGCAGGATGAATGATCGTTAATCGTTTCCGTGCTTTAGAGGGCACATTAAGCTGTCTGTCCCGGATGTTATCGCAAATAGTACTCGTCTAGCCATATCGGAGGCCACTGGCCACTAATCCCCTCCACCAATCCGCATTGGCGCAGCGTGGTGAAGTATGATCTAAACCTCCTCAGCGATGAGGAGAGATCCATGCTTAGAAGCAGGTCATTAATAGGTTGAAGATCGCCATATAACGCATATACAGAGCCTTATTGTAGTAGAAGAAATTATCACATTACACAATTCGAGTCACAGAGCTTTTACGTTAATTAGTTTTTCTCAAATATCTTCCTTAATTATTTTGATATCATTTGAAATAAGTTGCAATATAATTTGCGTCCTTCGTTACACTGATTTTAGTATATGTGTTTATTAAAGATCATAGCTACTCTGTTGCAGGCTATTGGATCTAAATATTCTATCGACGTAAGCTTATGTTACCTACCTAACAGGCGAAGGCCTTCATAAATTTTAAACCTAATCTCCTTTTGAGATTAATAAAATATTAAAATCTATATTCAAAATGTTTATAAGTTAACAAAAGCAACAATTTTATGCACTATAAGGTACTTTTCTGTATAAAAAAATGTATGCCGAGGACAAGAAAATTTTCAGATCATATTAAAAAAATAGAATGTATGGCTTTTAATGTCAGTTTCATTATAACATGAATAATTATTACGGAGTCTGCGTGTGAAATAGGCCTAACTCAAACATCATTCTTCTAAACCCAAAAAACTTATCTACACTTCAACAAAGCTTTGTATTTAAAAAATGATCATGTCATCCTTTTTAAATCTTTTGTTGTAAAAAAAACTCCGTCGTAAGCCCATCATCCCCGCGTTACGCTCGTGTGCTTCACTTCACTGAAATTTGTGATCATTCAATTCACAAGTGATAGCGGTTTAATTTTGTAAGAACCGGATCGGATCTTACGATTCACTATTGATAAAATTCAAATTGAAATTCGATATCAGAATCATTTATTCATGTAGGTATTATTTCAATACACTTATGTACGTCAGTTTTTGATTCTACCACCGTTTCGGAAAAGTGCTTTTACATCGACGAAAAGAAACGCCGAAAGAAACTCCTCAGCACATCATTTAACCTAATAAATAAACTAATTCGCATATATATTTTCACTAGCCTTTGCAGAGCTTGATAGGCCATTATTATTAGGACGACTTACGCGTGTACCTATAGGCATTCCATTTAAAGGTAAATTTTGTTTTCGTTATGAATTAGCTGACCTCCGTATACTTCGCTGAGGTTTAATCTGATATACCTGTATAAAAACCACCTTCATTTAAATCACAATTTTCTATAAAATATTTAAGGCAAACCATCAACTATATAGAGCGCAACCAAAAACATACGGCAGCTGTATATTTTTATACAGTTTCCAGAATTCTCTTTCATGTAATCTTAGGTTAATTAAATCAACGATAAAAATCACGTGTATTTCCTCAATTAATAAAATGTACCATCGTATTAGTAAAATATAAACTATCATCTGAAGAGTTTGATAGTTTAAACGCACTAAGCTCAACAACTACTGCTTCGAATTGAAAAAATCTATTGTGTTGCATAGTACAGTTATCGAGGGAAGCTATGGGCTATATAACGCTACGACTTAATAATAATTTTAATAATATAATCGTTACATGAATCCTTACCACCAGGCTGGCTTTGTCGCCTCTAACTTCATCCTGACTTGCCACAATGGGATTCGAGACAGTGTTCTACGCCTAATAGAACCAAAAAATTAATAGTTGGGTGCATTAATAATACCAGTTTTGTTTAACTTTAGACCACACACTACATCGTGCCGAGGCACACGATTCCTCATTAAATGACAGTACACCACACATTGCTGAAGATACCTTTATGCCAACGCGTCAAATGTCTAGTAATGCTTCGTTCATAACTGATACTACCCAATGCTGATAAATTTACTAGATTTTAACTGTAAATTATTTTTATATGGATTTACGAGAACACAATTGACATCTCTTATTTTGTTGTTATATATTAGTAGTAGTAATAGGCAGTAGGGATTGGTTTACAGGTGTTTTTAGATTAGTGACATATTCATTTTTATAATCAAAGTATACTCGATTAGTACATAAGTAAATAAATATGTAGGTATATTACGAAATATATTTCGCCCTTTAAAATATTCTAACGTGATCTTTCTTTCCTGTACTTTATTTTTGTTATTAAAGATGGTTTGCTTGGAGAAAATAATAACGAAATTATTTTTATCATAACTGTCCTTTGTCTGACCTTACGTATTAATAATAGCGCTCTTGGATAGGAAGCTTCTGACATTTTACAATATTTTATACTCTAAATGTCAAAAGGCGGGGTGATAGCGCAACTTGAGAGACATTATCGTCCTGCATTAACAATGAGCGGGAAGGGGAAGCCTGAAATATCTTATGAAAAAAATACATTATGAATTCACTGAATGCACAGTGTAATTAATGAACAGAGAAATTATGGCTCTTACATTTAATATGGAAAAGCAACCTGAGGATTATTTTGGATTGGAACGCGTTGTACCTATAGTAATTTAACACATTTACTTAAAAGTATTCTAATTTAGAAACTAACGGTATGATGGTTTTTACGATGCAATGTTGGCTTCCTTTGTTCTTCTACAAGGGACCTACCTACATAAATTGCTATTTTTCACACCTTTTCAATATTTCTGTACTTTTTAGTACAATTCAAAAGTCTTCTTTCCATCAAAAAGTTTTATTATTTTGCAACGACACGCAGTTATTCCTCTGAAGAAGACACGGTCCACTACGCACCTATTAGTAGCTCGTCATTTTCAAAACCCTGCGATTTATTGGAATTGATTGAGAATACCCTGCGATAGGTTTGCCGGTCGCAGAAAATTTTGCCCCAACCTGAAACGGACCCCAGGAGCGGTTAGGCGGCTGACGGAAAGATAATAATGTTAATAACATAATAATAATTAATAAATATAAATAATAATATTAATATTAATATTCCGTTGTTACGCGGAATTCTATAACCAAGCTTTTAATATCATTTATACAAAGATAATAATATGTAGTTTTCATTACAATACTTACCGAGAGTTTCTGAAAGGCTTGTCAAATTTTCGTTCATCTAACACACATATTATTGTGAAAGTTCAATGAAGTCAATTCGAGTTTCTGAAACGTTGATTAGCGAATAATTTCTAAATAATCCTACTTTCTGCAACCCAATTGACTTTTGACAATAGATTTGACAGCGAATTACTTAATTTTTTCGTTGATCAGCCTTTCAGAAACCGGCCGTAAGTGTTATATTGTAATATTGCTATGTATCGCTATCAGCATATCAAAATAAAGAAAAAAAAATTATAACAACATTATCCGCCTTATTACAAAATAAGGTCTCAACCACGATTATCGAGTATAGGTTTATCTTTCATACTATACTTTCAGCCAAGGTTTATTTTACTTGGTCTAATAGAAATTTAACCCGGTACTTTGCTAGTCCACGTTTTGTAATAAGGCCGAAATAGTTTAGGCAAACTGATTTAGTTTCATTAGGTTGACGCTAGATGGCACTGTTAGTCACTTCACGTCAAGGAATCTATAGTCATCATTATCATGCTACAAGTTTTAGGCTATATATAAGTTCACAAGCAAACGGTGTGTGCAACTATTTTTAATATGATATATATTTTGATGGTGAGTTTAAATTTCTGTGCTCAATATAGGCGTGTGTCTTTTACAACCCAAAAAGGCTCTTATACTATTTAAGTATCTAGGACTATAGAAACGTATTCATTAATTCAGAATGTTCACTCGTCATCCA
This sequence comes from Carystus phorcus, assembly GCA_018248895.1. Classification (NCBI taxonomy): domain Eukaryota; kingdom Metazoa; phylum Arthropoda; class Insecta; order Lepidoptera; family Hesperiidae; genus Carystus; species Carystus phorcus. The sequence goes on from DWJN01000257.1 coordinate 20,298, forward strand.
ATTACGGGTCAAAGTAAGTAATATATATTTAGCATAACGACATACTCAAACATTGCCGACCCTTTCATTCCTCAATGGTCATTAAGTTCAGAGATTTTAAATGAGGTTCAGATTTGAATAAATTTCTTGGAAAACTGTGAGATATCGGAACATTGAGACGACTATTCAAATTTTATTAATTTAATCAGCCTTACAAAAACGATGAATTGTTTTGACCGCTGACTCAAGGAAGAGGCTGGTTACTAGTCAGCCGGGCTTTATTGACAGATTTATAGCAATGATAATATTACTGACTTAATCTATACTAATTATATAGAGCTGAAGGGTTTGTTTGAACGCACTAATCTCGAGAACTACTGGTTCGAACTGAAAAAATATTTCTGTGTTGGATAGTACAGTTACCGAGGAAGGTTATGGGCTATATAACATAACGCTACAACCGACAGGACCTGAGTGTTGATGAGAAATGTTACAGAGGGACAAATGGTTGGACAATGGTTGGACCATGATACGAAGTATACATATATAAAGTACGTGTCACGGTGTTTGTCCGCTATGGACTCCTATACTACATAGCCGATTTTAATAAAATTTTGCACACCGTGTCCAGTTTGAATCAACTTGAAAGATAGAATAGCTTACATCTCAATTTATAGTCGCAATATTGTTTAAACCAATTTTATTTGTTTCATATCTTACAAACAATTAGTTCCATAAGGTTCTAACAGATGGCGGTGTAAGGTAATTAACTGGCAAAATTGAGTATGTAAACTTTATTCACAGCAACGCGTGGCCGATTCTACTAGTAATAATATACGAGTAATTCTAACGTGAAGCCCTGCCACCAAGTATTCTTCTGTCACCTCTTTCGGTACATTGAGATGGGTTGAGAACAGTATTCTTCGCTACCCCAATAATAAAATTAATTTATTGGCTTATTACAAAGAGTTCAAGAACAAATCGACCAGTATTCATGTTCCGAATTTTCGACCTTCAGACACATTGCAGGAAATCCACACAAATGGGTTACATAAACAAGGTAGGGGTGATAATGACGACTCGAATGGCGTAATGGAAACCACGCCGGTCCGCCATTCGATGGGTCCTGGGTTCGATTCCCAGCGAGGCAGAAATTTGAATGATGAATTTAAATTTATTTTCTCGGTATGGGGGTGTATATAATCTGGATGTGTCCTGGCTTTTCTGTGTTGTCCATCGACACGGGGAATCCTAGTGTGGGGTTAGGAGTGTGTGCCGTTATTTATATTGAGGCAAAAGATTTCTTGAACAAAGAACCAAAAGATTACTATTATTTGTTCTCTCTTTTCTTTGCGGAGAAAACATCGTTGATGATTTTTGTATTGCTAGTCTGGTGGTGACCACTTGTTATCATCTGTCTCTTCCGTTTGTTGGCAATATATATAAAAAATGGTCACACGACGGATTCAGACATCTGTATATACCAATGAATACCGTATTTTACTAAGCCACTAATAGTCATGAGTAAAAATAAGCAATCCAAAGATCCTTAACATTAGAATTACAATCCTTAGTGTAATAAAACACCGTCTCTACTGATCCATACATATTTATTCTCTTTCCTGGTTATTCACTACTTCCATTTACTATTACTTAATTTTGCTATTCTCCAAGAATCACAATTTCAACCTCCTCCTGTCAATCATCCACCCGACATTCTATTCTTTTTCTTCCAGTGTTGCAAGCCCAAACCGAAAACCAGATCAAAATATCAAACTATAAAATCATGAACCTTACATTATATAATGAGTACGTTTACATAAGTGCTCATAGTTAACAATGGCAGGTCCAGACAGGGTATAACAAGTCTGTATGTATATTTAATGGGATAGCTCTCACAACAAATAGCTCCGAGAGCCGGTGAGCAAGAGTGATTGCTGAACCTTACGAATGCGAACAAATTGGACCGGTACAATTAGAATTGCGATATTGAGCTGCGAAAGTTATGGAGCTTCATTTTGTCTCGACTTGTCTCAAGCTGTAACTGTCGTAGAACTTGAATCTTCTGGGAGTTAAAAGGTAAATAAGTTAGTAGTCACCTAAGTAGGAAATAGCGAGTTTTAATTTCTTATTAATGTGAGCAATTGTTTTTCAAGTGACCAAAATTGGAAAATATTCGTTATTTCAAAGTTATTGTCAAAGTTATTATAAGTACATTAGTTTAATTGTGAGCAGTTGGATAACTGACCTAAAGAATCTTTAACCACTGGATTTTGGCCATACACTTATAGATAATTAACGTCTAAGAGCGACAGCTAAAACAGAAGTGATATGACGGCAACATACCATGACCACCTTGAATGAACCTTATGACCGTTTACGTAAAAAAATACTTAAAGTAAATTTTAGGTACACATATTATCTCACCATGTTTTACATCACTGAAACAAGTTACGCGAGCGTGTTTTAAAATCGAATTCAATTATTCGTATACGTTCGATATTGGAATGTTCAATTGTGGAATTGAATTCTTGAATACCTATTAACGTTGAAACGGGTTTAATATATTGGGCTGTGGACTCAGCCTGTGTAACTCTGATGGACAGGATGTCGTGATGAATTGAGGCGACTAAAAGGCTTTCGGGTTAGCGTGCGGCTAGAGTGGGAGGTAGAATCGCTCACCGGCAGCCCCAGGAATGACGATAGTATTGTGGCGACCGCACTACACGTCACACGATGACGTCACGCCATACCTGAATCACGCTATCGAAGTTTTCTACTACGCTTGGTGTATATACAAGTTCCGAACGTTAACAGTCGGAGCTCGGCCGCTCCCCAGGCAACACATCTCGCCTGGCGGGAGATCTCCCTTTGCCAAACATCCACCATCTTAGATATCTTCACCACTTGACATCGGGCGGGCTGACGTCAAGCATTAACTTATAGAAGGTAAAAAAAAGACTCGTAAACTCATCTTACCCTGAAGATGTCCCGAAACGCACACGTGTTGGTGATGGTAGTATTATTATTTTATTGTAACTGCATGTTTCCTTTAAGAGAGGGAGGTGCTTCGCATGTCCATCATACATATTTCTCTTCTCATGGATTGTTATGACGTAGAATAATACTAACTTAATAACAATGGATTTCAAAGTAAGCAAAGTAACAAAGTAATGCTTGATACTACTATTACTATTAATTACTCAGATACCTCCAAAACATCACAACATTCACTACGAAAATATTAAAATGTCTCTTCCCGTCAACAAATACATCACATAACAAAAACAAATCCAGACACAGCCATTTAAACAAACAGTCGATTGAATAAATTATGCTGAACCATTTGCTCGCAACAAACAAACATTTAGCGCAGTTTTAATGTATTTCATTTAAATGTTGATAATACCGCCGTTAATGCACGTATTTTGGCCGCAAACGTGCGCTAATTGAGCTGTTTAATATCACCTACCTATAGGTATTAGATGAGTGCCATTATGATAATTATAAACTAATGGAATCATTAGATTACGAAGATATCTCGATTATAACACAGTTTAATAATTAATTGATTGAATTTATTTGACAATTATTTTTTCGTTATTCAGAAGGCTCTTGACATATGGGGTAATAGGGGCTAATACCACCTTCGAGTCCAAGTCAGCATCAACTGCAAGTGGTGCACCCTGCTGGTTAACGAAAGAGTCCCTGAAGACCGGTGTCTTTATAGGTCTCTGGGTTTCAGATATTGCCTATAGTGTAATCTCAAAGGTATCCATGCGATGGTAAGAACTCCACGATCTGACTTTCTATCTCCACCAGAGTAAATCAGCCGTGAAATATCAACGTCGTCCTTCGCCTGCTACTTCCATTCTTCGGAGGTCACGTAAAGCTTAAAGAACTCCGAGACTTGGGTTGCCACTAATCCCTCCACCAATCCGCACTGGAGCTGTAAAGTGGGGTATTTTCTTAACCTCCTCAGTAATGTAGTACTCAGTAGTGGGCCATTAATGGGTCGAAAGCATATGAGTCGTACTAATTATACCCAAATACCTCAATACACGCTACGACCAAAACAAAGGATATCGCCCGATGGATTTACATAATACTAATTGATCATTACTAATATGAACGTTTTGATCTATTTTAAGATAATAGCTTTTTACAACATTTTGTTTCTTTACATGTTAACAAACAATTTTTACAAAAACAATTTAACTAAGTAAGATTAAGGTAACGCATAAAATCTTTGTAACATTAATATTTCTTTTCACAATGTTCGTATATTTCTTAACTTCCCATAACTTTGTTTATTATCTCGCATTTGCAAGAGTTTGACCTATTCGCAGGCTAGCGGATGAATCCCAGGGTGAAAAGAAAGCTGAAGAAGTGGTTGAATTTGGTTAAGACTGCAACAAAACTGATTTAACTTTCGTAGTAATAGTTTCTGCAGCCGACAAAAATCGTACGGTTTTATTTCGACTGACAAGATAATAACTATTCTAATTGTTAGTCGATATGAATATTGTAAGGCAAACTTAAATAAACGTTGTATTGCCATATGATTTTTTTATATAAAAAACATATTCCTAGAGAATTTCTAGTGTGGAAAAAAAATACTGAAAAAGTAGGGGTTGTTGCTAGAAGAGTGAAAATTTAGGGTTGTATGTGTTTTTAATGCCACATTATACAAAAAAATAAAAAGGATTGTCAAAAAATAAATCAAGGGTGGACAACCCTTATCACTTAGGGGTATGGAAAATAGATAGTAGCCGATTCTCAGACCTAGTGAATATGCACATAAAATTTCATAAAAATCGGTCAAGCCATCTCGGAGGTGTATGGTAACTTTTTAACCGACTTCAAAAAAAGATTGAGGTTCTCAATTCCATTGTAAATTTTGTTTTTTTATGTGTGTAGGTCTGTAACTTTTTAATGGGTGGACCGATTTCGATGAGTCTCCGCTAACGCGGGCTTCCTCCTTTTTGCATTAATAAGATCATACAAACCTAACCTAACCAACAATTGGGTGTACTTCGACTGTATTTTTTTATATATGTTACTTAACAACTTTTTACAGGGCGTATTTCTACTGTATTTTTTTTATATCAGTGTACTTAACAACTTTTTACAAGTTTTACTTATTTTGATGATTCATTTTATTCTTGAAACTGGATGCTTGGTCTATAGTCTTATTTATTTGGGCTACTGATGAATCTGACGATTACTTTCTCCTATCCCTAAAAAGGAGTATTAACCTGAAACGTATGACTCGGAAATCGGAATATTGAAGTAAAGTATGTTTGTTCACTGAATAAGCCCTTATATTACTAGAACTGATGGAAGTAAAGTAATAATTCTCTCAGTTCTCATTCTATGAAGACTTTAAATATTTTAACTTAAATTTAATATACTTATAATTACCTTAAAATATAAGTACTCTTCTTTTTTGTAATTAGAATGAAGCCACATACAATATAACTATAGTAATTATAATTAAGTGAATAAGGCAAATTAATATAAATAACTTAACTTACTAAACTTAAACAACTTACTTCATCTTCATTATAAATGAAACTTGTAAGCAAAATTTTAGTTTTCAATAAGAAAGCTTTGGGCTGGACTTATAAGAGTCAGTCAGATTTATCAATATAAAGAACTACGTGCGCTGAGTGCCTTCAATTGAAGTCAAATAGTAAATTTATGTTAATCAACATATGTATGTCAGTTATTACCGTACACTAAAAATACGGAACAGTCACAGAGCAATATATGAGGTAACAAAGATCGCAACTTCCCAACTCACAACTTAATCTGTCAAAGTGACATTGACTGATAGTTGTAGCTGGTTTAATGTAACTAGGGCTCGAGGCATCTACAAAACGTATTCGTATAGAGTTGAATCAGTTTGACCAGAGATCTTGTAATCAATAATAAATAATTTATGGTATAGTCCGAAGATGTTAATTACTAATGCTTTGACATACAGTAAATACTAATGATTTGATATACAGTATGGTTTATATCATACATTTATGACGTTTGAAAAAAATAATAAAGTGTAAAGTAATACGGCTGAATAACGTTGTTGTCTTTGCATTGTTGTATTGTCATGTTTAGGAAATATCTTGACAAAACGTCAACGACAATATCAAACGTGACATATGTCACTTTTTATACAAAACACCGCATTCCTTGCCATGTTTGTCATCCATGTTTATTCCATAGACTAAATAAAAGAAACTAATTCAAAATAAAAGGAAATAAAATTCAAAACTGTAACTGTAATTTAAACAGATGGGTTTAATTATTTTGAATTTACTTTCATATAACGTAATGTAATGAATATTTATAAATGTGTTGAAAATTTAAACATGGGCAATTTTGTACGTTACCTAAAAATTAGTTTACATTTAATATTCAACCCGCCGTAACATAAAATATATTTATTAAACAATCAGTACGCAGAGAAAACTTCCAAGCCCGACGCACACTTCATCAAATTTTTATGTTACCGATCATAACCTAAGATTTACATACAATGAAAACAACTTTCATAAATCTCTTACCACGTAAAATAAAGTTGTGCCGTAAATTCTTGAGATAAAAGCTTAAACAGAGTTTTGTTGGAAATAAACCTTTATTCACTGTTCAACATTTCATGGCTTTTGTATTACCTATTTTCTTATAGCTTATACTTGTTTGGTACTGATTTCTGGAAGTTCTGATAACATGTTACATAATGTTTTCATCTTAATTTATCTTTTTAGACAACTTGTACTGAGTCAATTCTCTATTATCTTTTTTTATGTGATTATGAAATGTTTTTGAGTTGAAACTAGCTGTAGTGTTCTATGTCGAATGGTATTCGCCAGAGAAACTCCTAGGCTGCATTTCGCTATCACTGGCTCACCACTACCACCAACACG
>DWJN01000258.1:0-27186 GCA_018248895.1 Carystus phorcus
TCTATATTAAATCAACATTAAGCTATAAAATTGGATAAGAATTAATGCTGTATTGGTTAAAATCGCTTCGAAAATTATCCATTATTTGTCGTAAAAAGTAAATGACAAAAAAAAATTATCGTGGGATATCCATAAGAGATAGACATATACCATCGCGGAGTTTTCTGTAGACCTTTTCAATGTGTACAAATGATTAGTACATTATATTGATAAATCTCGTAGGGTTCAGCCTGCGTTTGCAATGTAAGCGGAAAAAAATGATAATTTCTTATTTTTCTAATGTGATGTCGTTACATTAGAAATCTCAAAAATAACAGTATTTCTCCACTATTTAATGGATGTTATCATACTTATAAACCTTCCTCTTGAATCACTCTATCTATTAAAAAAAACCGCATCAAAATCCGTTGCCTAGTTTTAAAGATTTAAGCATACAAAGGGACGTAGGGATATAGGGACATAAGGACAGAGAAAGCGACTTTGTTTTATACTAGGTAAGTATGTTAAGATTTGCTGTCTCCCTTTTTCTTTACGAAGTTTATTCAGGGTTAAGTTTTTAAAATGTGAACTTTCGAGTGACAATGCAGTGTACTTGCCCATGACTAAAAAAATAATGAAGTGGGATTGCCGTATCACCTAGAATCATGAAATCCTCATCTAGAACAACAGGTTAAGATAGGTACTTAAATACGTATTTTTACGGTATCCTTACCTTAAACCTTAGCTATTAACTTAATAAAAAAAAGTTGCTCATAAAAGTTGTTGCTCAAAAAACGATCTACAAACATGGTCTGATATCATTTTTTCGTAAAATGATAAAAAAAGTTCTATCGAAAAATATATTTTTTTTCTCGAATTTCTTAACATTTTCGGTTATAAATTTTTTATTTATAGTTCTACGACAAAAAGTTACAGAACCAAAGTTGTAGAGAATTTAATTTGCAACAAAATATGTTTATAATTTTTTTTATCTGATAATAATTTAAGAGATATATCGTAAAAACCATTTCAATCCCTATTTTCGAGATGGCGGCCGTGGGACAAGAATGGCGACCCCACAAACTTGGTTTTAGTTTTACACTGACCCCCCCACACTTCAAAAAAATAAAATTGCGTCCTCTAAAAAACGCAACCCCGAACTTTTCAATAGACTATATAGCATCAGCGTTAAGTCGTAAACGTAGAACGTAGGTAAGTAACGCGTCGAGCCGCGCGCCTTCGCTAGTCGCAAGAGCGGCAACGTCGCTAATATTTGAAGCGATCCCTGAATAAAGATACTTGTTTTAAAGTAACGGTAAAAATATCGTTACCCAGTATCGCTACAATATTGTTAAATTACCAAGTATCGCTACCAAGTTTTATCGTTACCTGGGTAACTTTATAAAAATACCGGTAATTACCGGTAATTTTAATGGGAATTGGTATCGTTAACAAGCCCTGCTTTAAACATTGTAACGTTTAAAAATCTTAATATTATATATACTGTATCCTGGACGATTACATGGAGATCTATCAACCGTAGACGAAGTAACTGTACCGTCAGTAACTACGCTTATCGTATATTTCTATTAAAGAAATCTGCACGGCATTATTTCGCTCGTGTTAGTGACGTCACGGACCTCAGCCCTTGCTAACGGTATATATAGCGCACCCACACGCTCGCGTCACGACTCCCACCATACCGTTTAGGTCAAAGGTAATAAAGCTCCATTTCTATGGTATATATTTAGCAAACCATTATTCGGATTTCTGAATGTTACTTTACATTGTACGAGCTGCAATGTTCGATAAACCAAGTAAAACAGCTATAGAAATCGAGCAAAAAGAAAACAAAGGAATTCTTCAACATTGTACTCGAACAGACGTAATAATTAATAGAGTCGTGACGTTAAGTAAAGAACAACAACTTTCGATTTTATTACACTGTAACGTATTTCGCGATACCTACCTATTAGATAGCAATATTCTTTATTAAAGTCGATTTGTTTATGCGAATATGACGTAAACAAATCTTAGTGAAACCTTTATTACTAAGTTTTCACTATTTTAAATCACCTCTAATAAACTCAAAATCATAAGTAGATATATAACTTAAATCTGATGAAGCTTGGCATTCATACAAGCAATGGCTATATAGAAAAGCTATGGTAGTATGTCGATATCGGGACATCACGTAATAATAGGATTACTACTAGATATTTCTTTGATTTTCTCTAAAGACGATATTAAATAGCATTGCCATTTCCAATTTATTTATATATTTGATACAGAAATAAAGCCTTTGTGCTCATTACGATGATAAAGATGTTTTCGCATTTCGATTTAATGTATGGGACTCTAGGTAGGGACATATTTTATGCCAACGAGATATATAATATACCAGTTTTTACCCGCGGAAAAATGTTTTCAGAAAACAAAATTTCATAACCATCAAACGTTCAGGATGTCTTTCATGAGAATACCGTATTGGCTGAAGAATCAGAAGAGTGGTTATCATGTTTTTAAAATCCGTGTCATGTGCTACCTATCCATCCATAACTACCCCACGGGAATCCTAGATGGTTCTAGGATAAACAATTCTTAATCTCCTATTTTTATAAAGAATTTTCAAAATCGGTTCAATAGTTTCAGAGATTAAAAAATAACTTACAAACTTTACCACTTTATAAAATAACTAGCAAACTCGGCCACGCGTTGCTGTGACTAAGGTTTACGTACTCAATTTAACAGACTAATTACCTGACACCGCCATGTGTTAGAATCTTATGGAACGAATTATTTGTAAGATATTATAGAAATAATTTGCAATAAAATAATATTGCGACTATAAATTGAGATGTAAGCTATCCTATCTTTCAAGTTGGATCAAACTGGACACGGTGAGCAAAATTTGATTAAAATCGCGGACAAACACCGTGACACGTACTTTATATATATCAATATGTTAATAAAAACAATAACAAATACTTGTGGTAAACTATGTAAATTCCGACAATATTATAACGAAGGATATTACTGATAAAATTGTAAAATTGACTTCAAATCAATTCAATTTTAATAAAATAAATAGTATTAGATCATGTAACATAATATACGTCTATATTATGGCGTATTATTACAACGTAGTAACACTGCAAAGCTTTGTTCAACAAACTAGAGCCACAGGAACATATTATAGATAGACTCAGGCCGTTTTTAATTAAGGGAGTGTCGAGATAGCTGTGGGTGGAGGAGACACGTGTTTTCCGTGCAGGAAGTAATCTACGGGAGTCCGACTATGTACACTTTTTATTTCATTGGAATACTTGTGATGTCATCGGCCTTATCATTACTGCCTCCTGTCATTGAAGTTTTTGTTGTAACGAGCTCAACTGGAACGAGTAATACCACATTATAATTTCTCAATTAATGCGATGACCAAGTCCTAGCCGAGATTGACTCGTATTCTCTGGTATGAATAGTATGTACAAGGTGTGCACACATAGATAGATGTAATACTTATTATTGCACAGATGAAGAAACAGTTACATCCACCAGGCACAGAAGAAAAGGCAATTATTTCTTCCACACAACCTTAGGGTACAAGCAGATAAAGTACTAATTCATACAATGCATAAACAAATTACCGTACCAAATACGACATTCTTATTTATACATATCTACCGCGTTATTGGTATTTTGAACTGCTAGTTTGAGTATGACTAACCTTCAATACTGGAGCTTATGGCATATACCAACTATATAATATTATATGTGACGCGCGAAGTGACAAATGTTGGAGTATTGGTACCAATACGTAGACTCACCCTTCTGAATGACGTTTCCATTCGTAAGAACGATTACCTTACTGAATAAAGTAGGGACTTGAGATGTGGATATTAACATATTTGCCATATATTTTACTGTATTTTGTAACACCATAGGTGGCTATGCGAAAAAAACTTATTTACAAATTAAATAAATCAATCTATACGCTAGATTTAGAATGAAAAGAGTTAATTAATAAACACATGTACATAATTATTATACGTGTACATCTACTTTTATGTAGGAAATTGCAGGAAATAGTTGTCTACCCGTATAACGTATGCGCATTAAGCTATTAGGACACGATCATTTAGAGATTATCAAGAACTTTTGATGGAACCGACAACGTATACGCATATAAAACCCTTAATACTACTAGTTGAATTATTCCATACTCCCGATAATGTTTATGTGCCCTGAACGGCTTGCTTCGGTTTTAATATAAAAAATATTTTTATTGAGGTTATTGTTACAAATGAAGTTACATCTAAATTTAAATAACAGATAACCTACAAACATAATTTATCTGTCGACGCTGTGATGTTATCGAGACGACAACCTTGTATACACCATGTTTTTAGCTTTTATTAAATCCTAACATGTGGCTTCCGACACATCTGCCAATTCTGCTATTCATAAACCAGTATATGTTGTGAATATATATAGCATATAACATATCACAAAGTAACCGGGTTTTATATTGTTTGTGCATTGTATTGCAGTAAACGCAATTTTTTAACACGTTTAAGGAGCCGTTGCAAAAAAGCACCATATGCACGAGGTTGTCAGCTAAGTGACTTCCAACAGGAACAACCTGACGCAACAGTCTCTTTTGTTGCTCGGCAGGGTGCACCACAAGCACGGGATGTTGGATTGGGAGAGATAGGAGTCCTTGTCACCTCAATACTTTATTATACGATCGATCACACTTCCCCTGCAACATCTGCCAACGATGTACTGAGTGAGACGAGAGAGCTGCTTGTCAAAGTCTGTCCTAGTGTTCCGGATAACAGACAAGTATTCTAGAATGTAGAACGCCAATTTCCTCATAGAACACTTACCACGTTTCTATACCATTAAAAAAAACGCGAATGCGACTCGATATTGAAATCAAACTTTGTTCGTTTTTGTAAACCTTGTGTTAGTTTTTTATTAATTGACAAAATTACCTAATCTAGAGTCAATAGGAAAGCTAGTTAAATAATACATTTAAACCGACCAACTGTTTTTAAATACAATGCTGAATCATCATTAGTAACAGTGTTTGTCATAAACACATGATTTATTTTTGCAATATTGCGCCAAGTAATACTAGCGGCCTAATTATTCTAAAAATATACAATTTAAAATTCGATTTAACAACTTATAAAATAGTGAGTGCTTGAGTGTTATCAGCTTTATAATCATTAATAGTAAACCGACTGTGACATTGAGAATTACAGTCAAATGCGAAACTACAAATTTTTAGTTTTCAACTTAAAAAAAATATTGTAGTATATTATACAATAACCTGTTGTCTTCCATAATTAACACCTATTGCTAATACGAATTCTCTAAGCTATAGATTCAATGAGAATGTTAGTTACAATATCAATCTGTCCCCACGAGCGGTTATAAAAGTTACAGTGTTAGAGGAAGACAAAAACTGATAGACGCAGTCGTCTCGAATCTCATCGTAGTAGCATGTAGTAGTCTCGGAGCGAAGGGGCAGCGCGCGCACGCCCTCCCCGGTCGATACTACACCAGACTCCCATGTTTTTTATGTCCTTTCACGTCACGAATAACCCAATAAAGTAGTCTTCCAATTACTAAATGCAATTTAGCGACTAAGTTTTATGACGTGTCAAATGAGTTGGTATTAAGGTACAGAACTGTTAATAGAAGCGAATTTTAATTAATACCTACCAGTTCGTATTTTGCCGCGCATATTAATAAGAACTATTTATAAATAAGAACGGAATAATACTGATAATTGCGTGATAGTAATAAATAACTACGTTACCAACTGTCACTTTATAGAAAAATTGTAAGAAGTAGAAGTGTAAGGTGTCGTTTCACAAATTAGTCACCGCAAATTCAAAATCCTACATTTATTATAGCCGATACTGTTCATAAATCTATAGACCGATCATTTCCATTCTCATATAAACTATTCAATTGAGATTGTAGACTGCGAACCTTTAATTTTACTTATTGAATCCTATATAAGCTAAAAAGAAATAGAGATATAATACGTACTTGAAGATTATGATGCGGCTGTGTAAGGTGTAGTTGTTGCTGCTGCGACATATGCAAGTGGTCCATCTGAGGGGGTGTAGGGCGCGGCCGGTAGTTGCCGTAGCCCCTGTATCGCGCCCAGTCTCCACCGGTGGCTTGCTGATGCTGTTCCGCCATGTGTTTGAGCGTCTGCGCCGCCGGCGACATTTCGCCGCCACCATACGGTCTCGGTGCAGGCTCGCCTTCGGGCGGTTCTAATCCACCGACCCCTCCCCCGCCGTTCAACTTTCCGCCGTCGAGGTCGAAATCCTTCATGAATTCGGGATACTCTGATATTTCAGTTATGAGCTCCTCGAAGGCATCGTCGCCGTCCTCTTCCCCGATGAGGTCCGCAAGTCCCGGGAACGCAGAAGCGGCATCCCGTTCGAGCGCGGCCGCACATTCGTCCAAACCGACAAATTCATCGTCGGCAACCTCCGATTTGCATTCCGCTTTGCACTCTCGTTCGCAATCTAGCGGAGAGGGCACGCGCGGCGGCTGCGGCGGCGGCGGCGAGCCGGATGTTTTCACTGCGTTCGCGAGGGCTTTCACCGTTACGTTTGTAGAAATTTGTTGGGGTTGCGAGTCGGCCGCCGAGGTGGTAAACTCTAGCTGCTGAACTATTTCCACGGAGAATTTCGTCAAGCCCTCGCTCGCCCCGCCCCCGCCGCCACCTCCGCATTGCAGTTTCGCCGGCGGTTCGTAGTCACCACATCCGAATTTTTGTTGCTGCAACAAATAACAATTATTAGTCTAATAACTAAAGTTAGTTTGTGCTTTCTACACTTTTTTGATGGCTTGTTATCAAGATTAGAAGTGTTGAACATGAGCTTAAAATTATCACGTTTCTCATTCAAATAAAAATTATCGCCAGATACCCGAAAAATACGAACTCAAAACGAATATCGAAGTTTATGGGAAATAATATTATAACAAGGCTATTACAATAGAAACAAGCCCGTGGCGGTCGGGCCTTGATAAACGATCACGTGTTCAAACATCGCGGAACGTGTAAGAACAAACAAGTGACCCCGGTCTCGTGGTGCAAATTTATACGCAATTACATTACTGATGAATTCAATAAAACTTATGAAGCCAATACAACAAAAAATATGCAAGAATATTTTTCATTTACAAAATTTTGTTCATAAATATTTCGCACTAGTTATTCATGAAACACATAATTTTCCTTGATTTACATAGCATACATTTTATAGTATTACATTAAGTTCTTTACGTCTAAACATAATTTCCAGAGACGTACAACACCAAGTATGCGACATACGACATACTACGACATAATCTTCTTATCCAATTAACCTCAGCTTGAAGATAGAAGTGTTAGAGCGGATGATCATCTATCGATCGATCCATTCCTTTGAAACTCACAAGATATTTACGTTTACTGGTATCTTATATTACAATATCTTAGCTAACAAAGTATGCAGAGACAGATATTTCGTACCAGTTTATGTAATACAGGTACAGTCCCATCGGATATTAAGAAGTTATAATATATACTTAGTATCTTACACCAGTGAAATTAGTTAAGAAAAACCAATGCTCATTAGCGGCAACGAAAATAAATAGATAAAAAAGCAATGTCAGAAATCCCATATCCGTTTTTTACATGGAATATACAATGAAATTTATGTGTAAAAATAAGTGAAATATGGCAAGAATTAGTTGATCATTAGGTCACATCACGCGATAGTATTAAAACCCAATCGGTTCCCATTGAAATCACGTGTAGGTCAAAGTCATATCAAAGTAGACTTATTACTGAACAAAATGAAAAACACATTTTATAATCACGAAACACTTAGATTTCTCTTAAATCTAATCGCGTTTTTAAAACTCCCATAAGATGACGCTAATAAATGCCTAGATGGAGCGCTATATTTATGTATATTTTAGTTTAAGGAATTTTAACCAACACTGAGGTTGGTGCAATTACTCAAAGATTCAGAAATCAGCCCGGCAGCGCTAAGGTCGTCGCAGTGAGCGGCGCGAGACAATGCGAGGCGTAAGTTGTGAAACTCGCACTTTGCACAACCGACCTAGCTGCCCTGCTAGCTGTCAGCCCACTCCGAACCGAGTAAATTCGTAACTAGCTCAATGATATCTTCTAACAATATCATTGATTTGCTCACCATGTTGTTCCTGCACAAGTGCTAAATGTGCTCCGCTCTAAAGTTTTGAAAGACATGAAACATTCTCGCAAAGCGAAAACATTTATAGAAACTTTACAAGTTAAGTGGTGTCATCACATATAATGTCCTAAATATTCCGATATAAAACTCGACAAACGCTAGTGTTTCTTTGATTGTCCAAAATGGCGATTTAAAATTCCATATAAGTGACCCATATGACTCTTAAGAGTATCAAATTAAAGGGCTTGAGGAGCGGAACACAATAAGTAAGGTGGAGTTAGTTCTTTTTTGTCAACTAATAAAAGCTTGTTTTAAAAGAAAATGTAGTACATATATCCTTTTTTAACCGACCTTGTTATTATGTGTGTTAGTTAATTACTTTTTACTGGGTTTATCGATTTGGATGATTCTTTCTTTTATTCGAAAGGTGGTGCTTGTCATGTGGTCCCATTAAATTGGACCGACGTTTGATCAGAAATTTATGAATTATGTCTAATAATGCGCATTTATTTAATGCGCATGACTTTGGAAATCGGAATATCTAATTGGTTCTTAATTAAAGTCGGTTTTTTTGTTCATTAACAGTGAATAAAGCTCCTTATAGCATTATATTTGTAAATATGTCAATTTTCGTACTTCAATTTGTTCTCAAATTGACCATTAGTGGCTCCGAAATGCAGGAGGCACGAAACACGGGATGCGATGGCGTAGGGTCAAGTCAATTGACGACGTCGGATAACATCCGGGCGCGATTCGTCGCGTCCCTGCCCGGCGCCCGCACGCGCTATACACTAATTAAATATTATCTTTACTCATTTTACAGTACCTGATTGTATGTCAACTCATTCGGTTCTTAAAATAATGTCTGAATATACAACATGTATATGATACTTTTAGTATATTTTAGATTTTGCGCTTAACTTATTGCAAAATTATTCCTATTATTATGATTTACTTACATCTTCTAAGTGTTATAATAAGCCAGAACTAGCTAACACCTATTTATTGGCGAGTATGACCATTTTGGTGTATTAGAAACATTTCTATATAAAAAAACGAAGGTATAATCTACAGTAATAAATAATGTGACGGTTTTTGTCGAGCATAACTCCAAAACGAATAAACATGAACATGAAACATTTTATTAGATTCAGCGGTTATTTTTTTTTAATGTACAATATCTATACATATTGTATAATTCTAAAGAAAAATAAAAATAATTGTTTCGAGTGGATGTACTAAGCGAAGCAAAGGCAAGTTACTAGTATTTTATAAAAATGATGTCTAACAAAATCATCCAATACATCGTTTTTGTCCAACCAGTACTGACTATATTATTATTTAATTTGATAAGGTATGAAAGAGTAAAAAAATTTTTGAAATAGTAACATGTTCATCACTTTAATAACGTAAGCAAAACTAATATGAGAGCGAAAATTAAATTCAAACAAGGCAATTAACTACAGGATATATTAATGAAGTTTAGATTTCAAAGTGACATTAAAGAACAGAACAACACAATACACGACGACGGGTAAACTTTAGCGTTTGTGTCATCATACCCGGCCAGATATTGAATGGCAGCTGTGATTATAAATATTTTTATTAAATGTAACATTAAACCTTAAACGCAACCACATGAACCAGTGAATTGTAATGTTCAACAAACGCATTTTGAAACACTGGAAGTGGGAAACGTCGGTCTCTCGATGAGGCAGAGCGTGAGACAAAATCTAATTATAATCGAATGATAAAACGTAAAATAAAAACGAGGAAAAATAATAAATAAAATGAATTAAAGTATGGTAGCTCACACAGCTCACATGCACGCTGCTGTGCAGATTACTGCTAATGGCGGGCAGGTCGGGCTTGCGGTCGGTCTTCTTGGCCTGTCTCTTGGCCTTCCCTTCAAGGAAACGTTTCTGCAGCGCGCTCGTCTCCAGGTTCTGTTGCTCGCACGCCCCGCTAAACGACTGGTCGAACCTCGGAACGCATTCCGATTGCCGACGTCGATATGTCTCTATTCTTCGCCTGTTGACAAGCAAAACATTTATTAACATTAATACCAATTAAATACGTACGCAATACATTCCAACAAAATTAAATTAAAACGTCTTATATATTACATTTTGTCCATATTTAAAAAGCCAAAAAGTGACTCTCAATCGATTTTTGTTATCGCTTATAAATGTATAAACGGTTGGGATGATATAAATTATTATATTTCGGATAAATTATCTCATTATTCTCCGTCTATATTAAGGACATCCGCTTTTATTGCGAACTTCAATGATATAAAACAGCAAGCAGCAATTAAGTAGGTATGTATAAATAAACCAGTTGTACGTAATTAATTATGTCATGATTTTTTATGGATTCTCAACTAAATTAACTCATAATATATCCTGTACATACATATATTATTGTATGGTATCGTTTCAAGAGAAAATGTCTGGTATAACTTGTTACCAATGTTGAAAATACTACGCCACTTTTATCCGTTGTGTGAAGTATATATGCTCACATTAACATAATGTATGAGTTTCAACGGAGATTACCAAGTACTCAGCGGTTAGCAGAATCTGATATTACGTCATGTCATAACTAATCAGAAGCGTCGCAGTGCGACATATATCTCTTTATAACCAGGTGAGGCACATAGTAGGTGCAAGAAACAAACAACAACAGTGTTTTAACCGATGCTCAGTCAGCCGCGACTCCCGAGCGGTCACCTTGAGCGAATGTTAACGCAAACACTTAGACTGCTACATAAAGAATATCATTATATTTATTTAATAGATTTAGTCAGTCTCTCTACGTTCTATTATATCGAAAGATTAAACGTCGAGATACTTATAACGCGGAATAAGGACTTATTTCATCACAGACATGTATACCTTGTGCACTTCCATGTCTAGTGAATTCCACAATCCATTTATTTTACCACAATGGTTACTAATTATAGATTAATAATCGTTTACTTAGCGAACGGTCCCTAAAATCCTTTTTTTCTTCAGCTCTGACATTTTTTTACACGAACATTACGTAGTTAAATCAAAGACTTAGCAAAACAGGAAATGTAGTTTATTAAATAAATTTCGAGAGTACCTTTTGTCCTTTTACCCCGGCTTTTTGGGCACACGGTGAGGCTCACATCCATCTTTACATTTACGTTAATCTTCCCAGCTTATAAGTGTACACTTCTGCACACACTGAACAATGACAAGGCTATACCGTGCGGTCCCTTCAGTCGGAGACCGCTGACATACCACCTAGCCTAATCTTTCCGATACTCGTATACACGGTACTTAACATGCCTGCCTATCCCAAATAAAAACGTTCGGGAAATGTATTTACGGGTTTCAGTCGTAGTATCGGAGAACCCATAATAATATGGATACTTTACTTCGTTTTGTCCGGTGATCCGCCGATGAAAACATCTTAAATATTAGAAATGAATTAATTTATTGTAATAGTTACTCGTCAATTATGATGGTATTAGGTTGTGGCTACAAGCTAGCTTCTCTTTTTTTATTTATATCTGGCATACTTTAAGACATGCATCCTTTTGAGACATAGATATTTAGTGAATTGCTGCAAGAAAATCCACTAAAACCTAACGCTTTCACTTACAACAGTGGCATTCGAGTGCAGGTTCTTAGATTGACCTTCGTCGTTGGATATTACAATACTTATGCTTGGTAGCATTTAAAAAAAGGGCTTTGTAATTATTGCATTTACATATATTACTATTTGGACGATTACTGGAATGGATGGAAAATCTTAGTTGAAAAGCATCATAAAAGCTTTCATAAGGTATTAAAAGTAGAACGGATGATAAATAAATGCTGCGATGATTTTAATTAAAAACTGACGTATTGAGGAATGACTGTAACTATTATATTATTATGTCATACAATTTTGGCAAACCAGATAATTTTGGTAATTTTTTTTGACGTACTGTAATAAGCTGCTCCATCTTTCAAACAAAATTCCGATATTAGAGCATCTAATCAAAACAAAATCAATGTCTTTATTACGTAACATCCAAAACGGTGTTCTTTTGAATGAAACTGCGTACTTCTTGATTGATCTTTCTATGGTACGCTTTCTCATACAATAATGAGTTCTTGCAATAATGGTCGGCGTTACTAATTTTACGGCGACCAAGTTGCAGACAAGGGTATTACGTAATTTAAATAACACAAATGTTACTTTGGCTTCAACTCATTAGAGGCCCATATCAGAGTCCGAATTCTCTTCAATTGAGAATTCCTGTAGCGTACTCCACCACGGCGCTCCATTGCTCTTTGAGTATGAAGCTCTTATGAGAACACCATAGACCTTCAACGTGGCTTAAAAATGACTGGTGATATGATCAACACTACGACGTTCCCTGCAGAGAATGGTGTTCATGAGATTTTTCACCTAGCATTTTCCAATCATGCCCGAAGTTTCTTTACTCTGCCGAACAATTAGAATTGTAATAAATCGTCAGCCAACGAGTATATAAAATTATAAATGTACTAAAATAATAGCGATGAAGCTGTTATAAATTGTTATCAAAGTGCGATTGTTACGAATATAAATAATGATTCATAATATTGTAATTATGTACATAATGAACATGACAAAAATTAAACAAACACTGTAAATTAAGGCGTAGTGGCCACTTAAACCAGGTCCAACAATACACTTTCATCTGTCACCCGGTCACCCGTAACACAACAACGGCTGCGTTGAAGTGTGTAATATTGTTAGGTAATCTTTTCGGTTTGTAGTTTGTAGACATGATTACATAACCAGTTTGTATCAAAAGAACACGTCACTCGATGTTTCGAACGCGATATCAGCTACGCACACAGCAACAATAGGCGTCTCTAAGTGTTCGAATGTGTGCACGATACAGGTAAATATGAGGTATTGTCATTCAATCTGAAATTCTAATGTAGATCTCTTACGTAAGTTCAAATTTTCACATGTTTTTACACGCCATATGTATATTAGCTTTATCTATCACACGTGACATATAAGTAACTCAAAATAAAGCTAAAATAATTGTTGCGTCGCTGGCAAAGAAGCGCGTAACCCACTTTTAAACTCGCTTTTCGACACTAGAGCTCAAACACTAAGGTAGATTCTTTAAGGACGATGGAACAAGTAGGTATAAAACCCAGCGTCATCAGGAGGAACATATACTATTAGACTTAGCACGAATAATACATTTGGCATACATAATTATCAAATTTATTTTTCATTGAAACTGAATTTATAATGTATCAAAAACTTTTAGTACTTTTTCTGTACTAGAATTATGTTACTGTTCAAGTAACGAAGCAAAGACACATCATTTCAACTTTTCGGTTATATGATGTCACAGAAGACGCATTCGCACCGGATGTTGGGGTCCCGTCGGCGTCAGATGACTAGACTGTCTGCCGAGTGACCCCCGCCGTCATTGTTGGAACAACTCTTATTACTATCTCCCGGCGAACCGACTCAATCTTAACACCATACCGACTCCCTATTAACTGATTTATAATATCGGTTGAAAGAAGCTTAGTTTCTATATGAGGTACCGTTTTATACTGCACACAAATATTATGTATGAAATTTTGAATTTACAAATATCGTCATATAATGGAATGTAATATAGTGATATATAATTCTTATGTTTGTACGTATGTCACTGAAAAACTTAAGCGGTTGGACCTATATATGTATATTTTTTGCGTGTAACTATGTGGATTTGAATGATTTAGATTTAGTCACGATAGAAGAGTTGTTTCTTTATTTTGCAGGATAAGAACTGTCGAATCAGTTAGTTATATATACAGAAATCATCGAAGTATATCCGTTGATTAATTAGGTATACAGACAGCTGATGGTAAGTAACAGCATGCGGCTCGAGCCAGGCGGACACTTTCTCCGCGACTCAAATAAAACCAACTTACAGGTTCTAATGTTACGTCCCTGTTTAATAAGCAACCGTGTACATTCCAGTGTACAACTAGAAAATGTGAAAGGAGCCAGTGAATCGATACAAATAAACGAGGGAAATGTTCTACTGTTTACGTAAAAATATATTCTTCGTAATATCTACCAGCATATCTAGCAGTTTTCCAAAGATGGTTACGTTCTTACAGTTTTGAGTTTCGATATTGTACGTTATACGATATACCAATAGCTTGTCATCATATTTATTCGCGATTAACTACGAAAAATTCATAATAATTATCGATAGGTATATAGATAATATTACCTACATTTCTAGAATTCTTTGTCCCTAATTAAAAAATAAGTATGAGTCACCTTAATACAAACAAATAATACATTAGAATTCTTGTCCGTAGTATATGTAGTAGTGAACTGTGTACAGGCTTTTTTTCTACTAAACATTGATGTTTTAACTTTTGAGGTATTTAAAATAAAGAGGTGATACTAATAATAATTACTGATAAGTTTTATATATCAATAATTTTACCTTGCAGAACACTATTTTCATATGATTATCAGTTTTTCGAATGAAACCATTTATATTTACGTCCTCTATTTGCTTAGTTTTATTGAACCGTTTCACGGGTTTCCATAGCAATAACATTTAAATATATCTTAACCATAAATGTAACTTTTTACATTTTGAAAGCATGAAAAAAATCCTTGATACATAGGAAATGGTTCGGTATATTTATGATATGGAAGTCTAAAAGTACACTATGATTATAATTTACATAAACAGAAACATCGCAGTACCTGTCGAATGCTTAGCTGTGGCAAAGGATACTAGTCCAGATGTGCACGTCCAAAGGGCTCACGGTGTTCGCATCGTGCCGGGGTACGGCACGGCGCGATTCGCTTTAGGTCCGTAGGTGTGTTTTTGTTTAGTTCATTGACCAGCCGATGCGGCGTCGCGCTACGCAAACAACGCCTTCGATAACTCCCGATTGTATGTCACGCAATGTCACTGACACCAACAAGTTAAGGCTCAAGTTCCTCAACCGATACCTGCTCCTTTAATATAAGATCAAATAAGATTACCGTTCCAAATTTGAAAAGTCCGAACGATAAGCTACGGAATAAAAAATAAATCTCGACATTTGAAGCAAGTTCATATTTTTTAGTCACAAAATTAAATATTATGTCGTCTTGTCTAGACTTTTAGTGTAATCAGTTGGTTCCGTCCACCTACTTCAATAATGATTATTAAATATACTTAATGACATTTAACTTTATAAATTTTATAATATATTTTCTATTATTATTTTCATCATGATATTATTTTAATAATAAACAAGTAGAAATTTTACTCATAGGTATTCTTCATCATGTTGGACTAATGTTAAGCCCAGATTTATCGAAATTTCCACGGGATACCCAATAAACAGTTTTTTTATTTTGTTTTTAGGTTAAGGCCGCCTAAAATAATTTTATTTCATATTTGAGTGAAACTATTTGTAATCTGGTCACAAAATGTACTGCCTATAAATAGAAATGACTACCAAAAACTTACAGTGACAAATACTGCCTAGTTTAGTTAATAATAAAGATAACAAAATAAAGCGTAGAAAAATATTAATCTACTGATAATACAACAAAAAGTTTCATGCACCTGTTTGTTACTTGTTGCTAGGCAACACGTTGTTTACGTTTGATCTATATCCAAGATTTCAATAATAATGGTTTTTTTTTAATATTTATTCGTTTGCACACTTTTGCAGTTGGACTAGACAAAAAAACGTTTCGTTTGTTAGTATACACTTATAATTAAAGTAAGAAACCCGAAGATTACGCGCTACTTAACAAAACGCGTCGAGGTGGATTACGTCCACGACTTACGTTGTTTTAATTATGCAAAATTATTTTACATTATTTTGACATTTTATTTTTATTTTATGAGGTTCTAACACGTTTGACGGTGGCGTTAAAGAAAACCCTGGACTGATGGGCTAAATAGCCTAATAAAGAATCGATTTTTTTTTTATCCTCATGTAGATTTGCGAATAAATCGAAATGATTTAATAAAATAATAAAAAGATAATACAGGTTTCTTTTATTATATAATTAAGATCGGATCATAACTCCCACGGGATAAGAAATAAAGAGGATGTATGATTTATATCGAATTCAAAAAACAGAAGAAACTTCTCAAAATACTCCTCTTTCCCATTTACTTTTCGCTTTTTGGATTGGTAGCATAACAATCGTAGTTATGATTATGTTAAAATTTATAAGGCAGGAAGTCATCGGCAAATGACGTATGTACTGAGCCGGTGCGAAAATCGATCGAGTTTACCTAGGTTACTGTGGTGTTGGGAGTTCGGGGGATGAAATACTAAACGGGAGAATAGGTAATAGAATAATAGATTGTCTTGTTATTACATGAGCTTAATATTTCATCTTATTAGTTGTAAATTACGTGGCACGGTGTGAAAATAAAATTTTGGACACAAAGGATTAGTTCCATAAGATTTTAACAGATGGCGGTGTAAGGTAATTAGTCGGCTAAATTGAGTATGTAAACCTTAGTTACACCAACGCGTGGTCTGGTCTGCTAGTCTTATATAAAATATCATTAAGGTGGAGAATTTGTTTGTTAAAACGCTCTAATATCAGACACTACTGGTTCAAATTGAAAAACTTTTTTGTGTTAGGGTTGCATTAATGCTATATAATATAACGACCAATAATTGTCCAGCTAAAACCTACAAGGTACATAAATAAAATAATACTACATAAATTTAATACGTAATAAATGTGCCTAAATGTTTGAAATGTATTTATGGAACTGGTATCAATTTGTATTATCTTGCATTAAATAATTAGCAGTATGCATTAATTTATATACCAAACTATGGACCCGTCCTCGCTTGTCTTCGGTATGTTTTTTACTTTGTGTACCTATATTTTTCTTTCTATATGATACCAAGAATATTATTTTATTATTAATGCATCATAATGAAAACATTACTCGTGACGTGTCAATATGAGATTGCTTAAATTTATTGGTCGCTCGCTAATTTTAATTTCGGAATAACAACTGAGATATTGACTTAAACTGTGCTATGTAAACGGTTTTATTGTTCATGAAATTCTAAAGGTAACTAGTGCTTTTAACTTGATAAAGATAAATATCGCATGCGTCTAAATTGCTTTCCCTATTAACCAATATATGTTTTTTTTATATTAAAATGGCTGTAGTAAGCTATCTTTAAAAGATATGCTATCGGGTTTTCGAGGGAACCTTCCAATCGGCTTGAATTTTTCCGACATCTTCAATAATAAACATCATATATCATCCAATTTAGATAAAACATTATTGCATATTACACGAAAACCTACTTCTTGAATCACTTCATCCATTAGTGAAACCCACATAAAAATCCATTCCTTAGTTTTTGAGATTAGCGCGTTCAGACAGACAGACACGACGAAGGGACTTTAAAGTAATTACAGCCTTAATATTTCAAATTAATTTGCCTAATTTACTACACAAAGACGGCGACAGAGGTTTAGATATATAAATGAATACCTTCATAATAGAAATCATGATGAAAACTGTTGCAAAGCTGTTTCATTCAATTTGGTTACTCTGAATAGAACTAAAAATCAGATTCAAACTAAAGTATAATTAAAATCCTGCTTATTCACCCACACTATGAAATAGAAATCTTCATCAAGGTTTTTCCTTCTTAAACATGTTCTGCTTAACTAACCGCACCCTTTCATCAACCAGATTGACTTGACCTTCAACAGAATAGTGTAATAGTGATTTAGATGTTTAAGAGGCCTGCAAGAGGTTACTCTTTCATCTGTGACCAGTGGAGAATACAAATTGGTAAAGGAGTGGCTCCTACATGATTTAAAATATTATTCTCACAAGAAAAGGGAACACAAAGAACAGTCACTACTTGGCTGATCATGTAACTGAAATGCTTTACTACTAAAGGCATCCTCATTGTCTTGCTCCAACAACCAATCAAACGGACTATGCCACATACTATTGGAAGATAACATAAATGTGTATTTGTACATACTATTTGAAGTATGATTTTTGCTATCTTTTTACAGCAATAGTAGTGGAAATATCTATAAACAATATTTTTATCTACACATGTAATTTGTAATCTGTAAAACATTATCTTTCTCACAATAGTATGTTACTGGTAAAGCATTATGATTGAATTATTATATAAAATATGAAATCCTTTAAAATTTGTAGCTCATCTACCATTATGTATGTTAATATTTCATCTCTGTTTTTTTTTTATTTTTTTTTTTAATAAATGATGCAATTTCACTTACTGTATATTCATAAAACCTGTGAACCTGCTATTTGAAACAGCTGTTTTTAACACAGCTACGTATAGCATGTTTGTTCACAATAAATATTAATTGCATATTCAATATAGCATTAAGTACATACAATACTTTGGCAAAGTATTTAACAAATTTAATAGCGTTTCCAATTGCATATTCAATATAGCATTAAGTACATACAATACTTTGGCAAAGTATTTAACAAATTTAATTTCACTCTACATGGATGTTTTGCCCATTTTGTAGATGCTTTTACACTCTGAAAATATCAAATTTACAGATTATCCATATGGTGTCTTTTATGTCAATACATTCCGCACCAAGTATTTACTTATTAACAGTTATTTAATAAACATTGAAGTGTATTTATTTTAATTATTATATAATTTGAATTGTTTAATAGGTTTTGTTAATTTTAATTTATGTTTTACTTCTATCCACAAAATTAAAACAAATTAATTTAAAACAAAAATATATTAGATAGTACTATAACTCATAAAGTCTTAAGCTATTTTGCTTCTTACGAACTCAAACTGACTGACACGGACAATAATGCATACTAAGTAGGTGGGTGATACATACACACTTTGTGAACTGTTGTTTGCAAAGTAAGTTAAGCTTTCTGTATCCTTAGTCTTTGACCATACAGCCGTCCAAATATCACACATGGAGGTTTTAAGTATATTAAAGATAGGCAGAAAAACCCCAAAATAGGTCTACATTATTATTAAGTAAGACCATTATATTTATAACTTATAACAGAATGGCAGCTTCATAAAAAAATACTATTAATATGAAGCCTTTTTATATTTAACATTACAAAACTAGAATCTCATTTACTATTTATTTACTATTTACTTTATTTTTATTTTTTTCATTTTTTTTTTTTGAGTTTATTATTTAAATGCAACACCTAAAAAATTATTATTACCAATCCTGTATGCACATATCATAATGCTTATTATCAACATAGGTATTAATTATTCTTCAACAATAATATATTATGTTGTGTATATCAAGCGATATTTGAGTATGCCAAGTGTTGTTTAGAGATAGATTTCACCAAATTTTAATATGCCGTCCTAGAAATATATCATGATTTATTCTTAGAGTGAACTTTTTGCTTTACTAAACATTTGTAAACACAACATTATAGTTTGGATGTTACCACAGTAACAACTGGTGTCATCATTAATCTAACAAAAGTAATGTGCCCATAATTTTTTTATGAATATTGTATTTTATGTCACTGCTTTAAATTTTTATTCATCCTTGACAATTGATTGATAAAAGTGGTTGTGGACTCAGTAGTAAAATTACCTAGTTCAAAAATATTACTCAAAAAATAAAGTCCATCAATAGAAGAGAGTCACTTTCATTTAAGTCATTGAATCCGCATTTAAAGAAATAGAATTGAAATTAATTCAAATAGTATTTTTAGTTCTAGGCTTCTATAAACCTACTGTACCCAGCAACCTTTCTGGTGCCTAATCTGTTTGTTACTAAAATTTTCTTTCTGTAACGAAGATTTTGTTATTGAAATTGCTATGAACAAAATGAATAAATAATAATACTTATTGTAAACCAAAAAATTCCACTCATTGCATACACATCATGTATATGTATAATCAACTATTAAAACAACCAGTCTTAGTATAAAATGTTGCTCAGTCACAAAAATACTGCTATTTTTAAACCAAAAAGCCTTAAAGCTTCCACATTCTTATAACAGCTGAACCAAATCATCTTGTATAAGCTGATATACTCAATACTATCATATATTGGTGTGGAAATAATGTTACATGAAAATAATCTGTCCCCTTCATAATATAAATTTTGATTAAAGTTTTATGAAATATGTTAGATATATTCAGTGGTCATGGTTAACTCACCTGAGGCGATCAACAACAGCTTGTCGTTTCGGTGGTAGGATCATTTCTTCCATGGGCTGCAGCATGTTAGGCGGATGCTGGGCGGGCGAGGCGCCGGGCAGCAAGCCGCCCGCGCCGCCGCCTCCCACCAGGTGCTCCACGTTGCCTGATCCCTTTTACCTGTGCTCCTTCATCGTTTAGTCTCTTACCTAACCCAACGACCTACTCAAGTACTGCTATGCGCCCATGACAACACTATATGAACACAGGTAAAGTTCGTCCTGGATACCCTAAACACATTTCTCATATTGACACCGCTCTCTAGTCACAATCACTTCAATTCACGTTAGCACTGGAAGTAGAACTGTCTTAATCAATGTGAACACTGTTAAAACTATAAAACATGAAAGTGTTATTTCGTACTTTGACTAAAATACACAACAAAGTTTTGAAATCACTAGAGTCAACGACGAAAGTATTTCTCATGAAACGGAAAACTAAATATCTTAAAAAGCTAGAAATAAACTTTAATTCATCACTTTACGTACGTTGACAATCACTATAAATGAATTTAATAGAAAATATTCTGCCCAAACCTACTTCACCCTAACCGAAACAACAAGTGAATACTGAACTGAACGAAAACGAACTGAAGCTGAGTAATAGTAAACTAGCAAAGCAAGCACAGCATCGCAAGCAACCACAAACCAAAGCATAGGGCCACAGACTGATTTGCACTGACATAACTCAATAGTCAAATTTAACCACAGACGTCATACATATACATAATTATAATGCTAGTACTTGACCAAGTTAACCGCTTTTAAATAATTAAAAAAAAATTCAAAAGGAAAAGTCTAGCCATTTTTCTTAAGAATAAATTCTAATTTTGGTTTCTGCTTTTCACTTGTTTATTCCATTAATATAAGTATTATGTGGATACATTTTATGCAATGAAAATTGTTACTAAATATCATTATTAAATTACCTTTGATCTCGAAAAATATATTAATTGAACAAGATTTATATACACAAAGATCACAGTAATTAACGTATATAAGGATATACAGGTATAATAATTTTAACTTGGTGACCCGGTCAACTTCATTTAGCCTATCAGACAATGAATGATTGTTAAAAATTTACAATGTATTTCTTTTAAATGTTAAGTAAGGCCTATCACAATATAATCCTGAGTAATGTGATGTTATTGAATAAGCTGCTTCTGGGAGTAACGTGCACAAACATACAGACAAACAGACAAAATGATAAAACATGGTTTGTGTATATAAAGGCCATGTGTACCATGTACAGACATTCTTTACATATATAATTTTAATTTGCAAATAAAAGTAATAAAAATGACTACTTACGAAATTAATGACTACTTACGTAACTACTACTTACGTTGACGGCCCTTATTTATTCATGGTTGTTTAATTTTTTTCTCGAAATCTTTATTTCATATTATTCTTCCGACACAAATATTATATTTAAAAAATGTATTTTTCATGCATTTATCATACAAAAATTTTAAAAATTTAAATTTATTACAAACATGAAAAATAATACAATAACAGCCTACATACTTTTACACAACTATAAAATGGTATCTCCTGAACCATGTAATATATTAATTTACCTTATTGAATCTGAAATGTCTCAATAATTTTGATAAAAGAGCCATTACCTTCAGTTTTTTGCATAATATGAAAAAATATAACAAAATACGTTTTTTTAAATCATAATAATAAGATGGAAAAAAAGGCAGACAATAAGCTTCCGTCAGTGTATATATGTATGTATATCGTATTTAAAGGATTCATAATCTGTGAAATGTCATTTGTCATGGCTATCAATGTCTTGTCAAAAATTATTCAAAAAGTTCAAAAACAGCAATGTGTGTATAATGTACTGTTCATTCTGTCTGTATTTCTGTAAAAAGTTAACCTGAAAACTAAAACGGCTGTCAAAGAAAGCAATATTTTGTTTTTAATTGTTATTTAAAGAATCTAACAAATTACTTTATTAATTTATTGTTAACTGACAATAAATAGGTTTAATACCGTAGCGATGTCTGCGTTGCGCGCTAGATTGGGATTATCAACACGATACGCAAAAAGATTGCTATTTCAAAATGTCAACAATAATTCAAAATATGTAAATGGAATTATAATAAAATCTAACCAGGGTTGGTTGATATTTTAATAATATTAAATTCCAATGCTGTCGAAAAGTTTTATGTTATTAAGATTTTTTTTCTATTTTCAGATAGTTTTGTGTATAAGTCTAACTACAGTACTGCATCTGATCATAAGACAACAGAAACACCACAAAGCAATGTGGAAAAAAAAGAATTCCAGGCTGAAACACGAATGTTGCTCGATATTGTAGCTAGATCATTGTATTCAGACAAAGAAGTAAGTTAAAAATAAAAAATCACAAACAGCATTTATAGCCAGCCAATTTCAAATTAATTTCCAACTTCAGTATAATATATCTCACACAGTTAATTGTCTGTGATTAAATTGTTGATTAGCCATGTTAGATAACATTCTAAAGAGTGTATTATGAACTGTTAATTTTTGAATAAGCCACATATATTTTAACTATATTGGAACAACATATTGAAGTAAGCGCTAGGAATCTTTAAAAAGAATATTAATACCCTTTATTATAGACTAGTGATAAGTATTGTTGTAGTTTAAAATCCAGTAATCTATAGAACCGTATGATGTTAACATTTTTATTGATATTTTTCAGGTATTTATAAGAGAGCTCATTTCAAATGCAAGTGACGCTTTGGAAAAGTTTCGTTATCTTAGTGTTAGTGCAAGTCCAGATTCTGTAAAATTGGATAATGTGGATAGAGCTCTGGAAATACGACTGATCACAGATAAGCAAAACAGGACACTCACATTTCAAGTAATTATTTTATACATGTTACAGTATATCTTAGCACCTACTAATTAAAGAAAATAATTAAAATAATATTACACTTTAAATTATAATCCTTTTTCACTTTATACACTTATGTATTAAAAAAAAGAATTCACTTTTTTGGATAAATATTGTTCCATGTAGTAAATGTTGATAACAAATTTATATAGGCATGTTCTTGAAGCCATGCTGAAGACATTTACCATGTAACATTTTATTTTTGGAGTTTAATTTGACTACCATCTTCTGTCCTATTCACTCCATATACCCAAAAATAAATCATTAATGAACCATGTCGCGTAATGGTCATTACGCTGGACCGCCATTCAAAGGGTCCTGGGTTCGATTCCCAGTGAGGCAGAAATTTGAATGATGAGTCTAAAATTCTGTTCCCAGTTTGGATGTGCATGTGTAATTTTCTCTCTGTGTTGTCCATCGCACCCATGACATGGGCTATCCTAGTGTGGGGCTACGAGTGTGTGCAGTTATTTATCTATCTGTCTATCTATCTTATATGAAATAGCATAATTTCAGGATTCAGGTATTGGTATGACCAAGGAAGAGTTGATTGAAAACCTTGGCACTATTGCTCGATCTGGTTCTAAATCTTTTATTGAAGAGATCAAAAAACAAGGAGCAGAGCAAGCTGGATCCATAATTGGCCAGTTTGGTGTGGGCTTTTATTCAGCATTCATGGTGGCTGATAAACTGGAAGTATACACTAGAAGCAGCAAGGCGGGTTCTGTGGGCTACAAATGGAGCTCTGACGGGTTGGCTAAATCATTTGATACTTACAATAATATACATTGTTATCTCTTCAATCTTGTTACATCACAATTAAATCAAGGAGGAAGGCAGCTGCTGTAATTTGCCACTAGTTGGCACCACTAAACAAAACAAAAAAAACTGGTTTTGTGACATTTTGTTGTATGACTTAATAGTCATTCTTTCTGTGGTCATTCTCATTAGGACCATTTCTGGATTAATTAATATTTGGCGCAATTAATTTAGATTTAATATTATCAATAATGTATTTCATGTTATTGAACAAAATAGTTTTTTGTAATGAGTTTTAATGTAAAATATAGTAATTTACTACTTTAAAAGCAGGTGGAATATGTATAAAAAAGAGTAGAAAATATGTGCTATAATAAAACATAAGACTGGATGAACACTTCAATCGTGAAAATTTTAAAACAGAATGTATTATACAGTTACACAAACTCCAGTAGTGCTATCTGTTCAACCGCACCGTGCACCATCTTCCCCATTGTGGAAAACAAGTAACCTTTTTCATTTAAATAATGTGCACATAAATTGTTTATACAATTTTTTTATTATCCGAGCCCCAAAACCTATGACAACTATCTATTTTGCTATGAAAAATATACCAATACCCTTCTATTTATAATATTATATTCCAGATCTGGAAGCTACGAGATTCAAGAAGTGGCAGATGTCCCTATTGGTACTAAAATTGTTGTACACCTTAAAACAGATTGCAGAGAATTTGCTGACGATGATAGTGTGAAGAGTAAGTATAAAATCCCTATTGTCACAAACAAAAGCAGTGGCATATGAATAATACTGAACCCTGAAATAAGTGATGAGGTTTAATTTTGTATTTAGAAGTTGGATTTAAGTAGTAAGACAGCTAAAGGTTTTGTTCTAGTCATGTATTCACAATGTTATTATATTTATAAACATAAATAGATTTGGCATGGACTTTGGCATGATACAACAAAACTAATTTATTTTGAATCGTAAATATTGGTATGAAAATTATATATATACTTCATAATGTTATTTTTATACTATAACTTTTACAAATTTATAAGTTCTGAAATTTCACAGGTATTATAAAAAAGTACAGTAACTTTATTGGAAGTCCAATTTTTCTAAATGATGAACAAGTAAATTCTATAAAGGTATGTTGCAAAAACTAATAATAACATGTAATTTAATATATTAAAGTGGACCAATGACAAGAAGCTGAGATGGAAAAAAAAAACAAAATTTTGGGATGGGAAGTAGCCAGCAAAAGAGCATAATTAGGAGCGACTTACCATAGTAAGTTGTCACCATCGGCCATGGACATCAACCAAAGATATCAGTGATGTGTTCCCGGAAAGAAAGAAAGAAAAAAATGTTCTGAATTTATAGTGCGGTTCAAAATGTGCAAAACGGATGAAAACTAAACCTTTGCAATGTTATTCAGTTTACCTACATGGACAAGTAATGAACATGGTCCACTTGTATTGTGTCCTAATTGATTACACTAATGTTATCTATCTGTTTTTACAGCCGCTGTGGCTTATGGATCCAAAGGAAGTATCACACGAGGAGCACACAGAGTTCTATAGATTTGTTAGTAACTCGTACGATAAGCCCAGATTTACCTTACATTATAAAACTGATGTGCCAGTGAGTATCAGAGCTGTCCTTTACGTGCCGGAGGGTAAACCAGGCCTGTTTGAACTATCCCGTGACTCAGATGTGGGTGTTGCATTGTATTCTAGAAAAATCTTAATCAAAAGCAAAGCTGATAACATCTTGCCCAAATGGTTGAGATTTATCAAAGGTAATAAATTAATTAAATATAAAATAATTTATTAATATAATTTATACAAGATCAATGAGTTAATACATTTTGTTTATTCTTTAAGGTGTTGTGGATTCTGAAGACATTCCGTTAAATCTTAGTAGGGAGTTGTTACAAAATAGTGCCCTGATTGCGTGAGTACTGTAAAGTCTGTAGTAACTTTGATAACAATATATTCATATAATTAATTAATATAAATTATTTCAGGAAACTGCGCCATGTTCTTACCAATCGCTTCCTCAAGTTCATGGTTGACATGGCAAATAAGGACCCGGTTGGATACGATGCGTTTTACAAGGATTACTCCATATTTTTAAAAGAGGGCATTGTCACTGGACAAAGTCCTCTCGAAAAGGTTTTTAACATTAATTCATTGGTTTCTTTGTCTTTTGTCACTTTACACAAAAGGTATTTAGTGCAGTGGTCGGCAACCTTTTAACTAGCAAGTGTCACATAAAGTAAATCGTGTTATTAACTATTAACTATGGTAAAACATTAAAATATATATATATATTGTTTAAAAATCTAAATTTTTGACAAAATTTATTTATCATACAGTCACTGGCCGCAAGAAAGTCGCTCACGGGCCGTGAATTGCCGATTGCTGATTGCGCTATGTTATATATAACTCGCATATATAAAATGTCCAGAAAAAATTACTTTTATCGTACATTACATATTTCTTAACTACACAACATAATTTTGACATGAATCTGTTGTAAAAAGACGTTCTACCTGTAACGTTGTGGAAATAGAAACGAAAAATATATAATGAAAATGGTTCAATAATATTTTTAAATACGTACTTACTCCTAAATATTACATTTTAGGAGGAAATTGCAAAATTACTACGTTTTGAATCATCAAAATTAGAAAGTGGCGTCAAAACGTCTCTAGCTGACTATAGTAGCAGGCAGAAAGAAGATCAACGAACCATTTATTATTTGGCTGCTCCCAGGTAAATCTATGATAACACAAAAAGCTTAATAATATGTAGGTATATTTGTTTCAACGCGATAATTTGAAAATTACTTTTGTACCTAATAGCCGCGTTCACGAGAAAACCTATTTAACATTAATTGTAGCCTCAAATATTAATAAATGTAGATTTCATACTGCTTTATCTGATGGCGCTGGCATAATAATATACGTAAACATCATTTACTCAAACTCAAATCATTTATTTCATGTAGGTATTTATAAATACACTTATGAAACGTCAAATATTTTGCATCTACCA
>DWJN01000259.1:0-27184 GCA_018248895.1 Carystus phorcus
ATCAATAGGAGCAGAGCAGTGAAGGGAAATGCTCGCCACCACTTCCACGCGGACGAAGTTGCGGGCGGCCACTAGTAGTAAATATAATGTTGCAAACTGTACCGAATCTACCTTTTTGAGAAGGAAGTAGACGAAGGTAGTTGACATTGCGTCACAAATTTTTCCATAATCACACTTACTCGCTGACTTCTCCAAACTTTCAGCCTCTACAGATAAATAAATGCCTTCGCACACATTTGTCTTAGTTATTTCAAGAACCATAATTATGTGATCATTTCTTATGACCTATTAACATTGTAATTTCTCTAATATACAAAATATTTTTTATAAAAACTGTACCCTACGTTACCCTAAGGTCTCAAACCATATCCATATCAAATAATAAATTTAAGTTTTAGTCCTTGTTTTTGTGTGGTGCCCATGGCAACGACGACACAGAAAATCCTACAGTGGGGCTACGAGTGTTTACTGTCATTTATTAATATATTATTTAAAATAAATCTATTTCCAAAATCAAGACCTTAGTCTACAAAATAATAACATACAGAATCTACGTACAGTTTACAAATTGATTGGATCAAAATTAGGTATTCGACCCATAACAATAAATTTCGCCGTTAAACTAAAAATCTCTACAGAAATGCAAAATTTAAAGGAGCCGGAGATTGGAGGCGGCCAACGTATGCTCGTTTGTTTGTTGTTCCCGTATTATATTGTCGTACATAAAGTTTCTTTGAAAGCTCTGCACATTTTATTTTTAACCAGAAAAAGCCTTTGTAGCGTGGATCCAAGAGTAAATCGGGTCCCTACACTACTCTATGTTTTATCAGATTAATGTGGTGAAACAAAGAAAGATACTTTTTTAAATCTGTGTTACTAGTTTCTGAATGATGATAAATCATTTATTGTATTCAGGCGTTGAAAACAATTTCGAAATTGAATCGTAATTAAGAATATTCATTAATTTTGATTAAAGCTTTCCCTTATTCCCCATTGAAAATAAAAAAGATTTAAAAAATCTAACGTACCTGGTATGTTTTAATGTAACAAAAACTGATGTATTCGCATACTTTTAATATCTTTTATTAAAATTTCAGTCAGTTTTCATCAAATAATTGCGCGATACATATGTCAAATGTGAAATTAGAAAACACATAAAATACAAGTACATAATTTTAACATTTGTCGTATTGTCGTAGAAAAGACAACTACAATAAATGAATTATATCGAAGTTGGTACGCGAGTCTTTAAATTATCAATGTCCATAGTTGGTTACTACAATTAGATATGTATTGGTTCTTAATTAGTGGAATACGATTTGAAACTCTTCATTTAGCCGGAAAACATTTTAACTCAATTACGATAGAGATAACTCAATATTATTACAATTTGTACGGCTGCTGACGGTACAATCTTTGACATTCATTGCAAATGAAGTAATTGGCAAATTTTGCTCGTAATTGGTCCATTTCTCGTTATTCATATATTTTCACCCGTATCCGTAGGACGTTTTGCATACATTAAATAAGAGCATGTATGGGCCAATGAGCATATATAACGCTTCGTAATTGTTACAAACAAATTTTCGCACCGACAAATTTCTAGGGCCTCAATTGCCGTTTGAAATTCTCAAAACGTTTCCAGCAATTACTGCGATTCCAGTAGATGGCTCGCGATGTGTCAATACGAATATAAACCGTAGTATTGCAAACTGCGAAATCAAAGGAAATCATTTTGAAAATTCATTCGATACAAAATTGATAGTAATAAATATTTCAATTTTAAAATATAAAGATAATTAAAAACAAAAACATACTTTAAAGGCAAAATATTGTTTAAACAAAATATTGTTGAAGGAATAAAATATTTCAATAATGAAGGGGACATATGTATATACTCAAAATAATATGATACCCAATGTGATAAACACAACTTGTATTTGGGGTGTTAAGGATCGTTCACGGCGGATCTGAGATCTTTCCTATTGCTGTCACCAGGAATCAATAGAAGAAACAAGTACGGTCCGATATTTCGTAGGGTGGTATTAATGGTTGAGATACCGAGGTAATAAAAAATCTACCGCGAAATATTTAATACGTCTTTCGATTGAATTAAATTATCCAGGTAAACATGTGTGCCGTATTGTTTCTCGACCTGCTTCATCAGAGATAATAATACTGCCTCTGACATCCATAATCTGCAATCGTTTACAATCATCTAACAAACAACTGCTGTCAGATAGCTCGCCTGTTCATTTGGCCAGTACCATATTATTATTAGTATAGAT
Source organism: Carystus phorcus (assembly GCA_018248895.1). Taxonomy (NCBI): domain Eukaryota; kingdom Metazoa; phylum Arthropoda; class Insecta; order Lepidoptera; family Hesperiidae; genus Carystus; species Carystus phorcus. Next base: position 2,289 of record DWJN01000259.1, read on the forward strand.
AAGCATTACATCCAGTCCATTTGCTCCATTTCGCACACCCTAATTGTTTGAAATAGCTATAAATTAATGACCACATCAAAGAGTCTATACAAAGTGCTTTATCATATTTAGCGCATCTTTTTCAGCAGCTAACTCTCACACGGGAAAAGGTTTAATTATGTGTTATAAACACGCTTAATATCAAATTATAGATAGTTCAACTCAGTTGTGCGCGCAGCCCTATGTGTGCATACGCTTGTCAATATGCAAATTTAATTTGTGTGGCAGTGACGCGGCAGTCGTCGTCCGAGCAAGACGTGTTCTTCTAACTTTTTATTACGGGTACACTTGTCAACGAAAATGTCTAGTTCTTCACGGAGACAAGGAGTTTAAGGAGGTTTAAGGAGTCAGGTAAATATGTATTTGTTAATTTTATTTTTAGATATATTTATTGTGTATACGAAAAAATATATCATTGTTGACTTTTACATCTTATTGTTTTAGACTCGAGCAACCATTGCTAAGGTATACGAATTTCTGAAAAATGATGCGAAAGATATATTGGATCTAGTAAGTGATCCAGTTTGTAGTGCAAGTCCAATTTTAATATCGAAATTAAGTGAACATTTAAATAGCGTACGGAAAAGAACAGCAATGGCTGTGGGAGCATCAGAGAGAACAATAACTAATATATTGGCTGAAGGAAAAGAACCTGACTCTAAATTTAAATCTCCACATAAAAATCGTAAAAAACGTTTAAAGAAGTTAGAATTAGACAACTTTAACGTTGATGTTATACGTTCCACTATACAAAATTACCATTTAGAACATCACGAGTTACCTACCTTGCTAAAGCTGAAAACAATATTTCAAGAGAAACTTAGTTATGATGGAAGTATTTCGACTCTGCGTACAGCTTTGTTAAAGTTGGGATACAAATGGCGAAAAACTGTGGATAACAGACGTGTTATTATAGAGCGGCATGACATTCAAAAACTACGGTTTTCCTACCTGAAAAACTTACTTGGATACCGTAAAGAAAATAGGAGTATCGTATATACAGATGAGAGTTATATCTTAACTAATCATGTGCAAAACAAAGGATGGGGTAATAAAGATGGACCACCTTTAAAGAGAAACCTGTCGAAAGGACAAAGAATTATCATTGTGCATGCTGGTTCAGAACAGGGTTTCGTACCTAACGCACTATTGACATACAAAGCAAATAGTGTTTCTGGTGATTACCACTCTAACATGAACGCAGAAAACTATGAAAAATGGCTAAAAGAACGTCTAGTACCCAATCTTCCACCTAACTCTGTGGTTGTACTTGATAATGCCTCATACCATAATGTTCAAAATGACAGAGCCCCAAATTCTAATTCCAAGAAAATAGAAATGCAGAGATGGCTTACAGAAAAAAATATAGCTTTTAATCAAGATATGAAGAAAATTGAACTATGATTTAATTAAAAAAAATAAAGAAAACCATATCTGTTATAAGATTGACGAGATACTTCAGCCATATGGGACAAAAGTTCTTCGACTGCCACCTTATCATCCTGAACTAAACCCCATAGAAAATGTGTGGGGAATTTTAAAAAATTATATTGCTTTGCATAATGTCAACCAAAATGTGACGGAAATAATGAGACTAATAAATGAACGTTTTAGTCAAATTGATGAAGAGATGTGGGGTAATACTTGTCGACATGTACAAAAGAAAGAACAAGAATACTATCGCAATTTTGACATGGAGTCTCAATTCATAATTAACCTTGGTGAGAGCAGCGAATCCGAAAATTCAGCATTTGACTGTTCAAGTATCGATTCAGAATAATGTTAAATAAACGTTTAATTACCAAAAATTTTTAATGAACCCGTAAATAATAATATAAAAATATTTGTAATAATATATAAATATTTGTATCCGACTATACGTCTTGTCACGCACACAAAGTGACTGTATATGTACAAGGTGTACCCACACATAGGGCCGCGCGCACGACTGAGTTGAACTGTCTATACGTGTTTATTAGTACGGACTACGGAATACCTTCATATGTCATTATGATTATCATAATTATCCCACTACTTGGCGTGGATCTTACAATTATAAGATTAAGGGCATAAATTGCCAAGCTGGGTAGACACGATATCAGTGAAATTGATATCATTATCAAAGGTCGTGGAAAACTTTAAACTACGCTGGATTCTTTGATGGTTTTCTTCTCCAACGAAATTGCAATCACTGCAATTGGAAGAAATTGCACTAACGATTGAAAATTGACAATAAAATATTATATTATTTCGCTTATTTGTCTCCTTGTCAAATTCATACTTGCAGACAATTAAATAACTTTTGATCACTGCAAATCAATATAGTTCAAGTGCGTGTAACAGGGTCATGATTATTTGATTCAAAAGTAATATTGTCAGTGGTTTAATTATGTATATTAAGAAGGAGATCTAATTAAAAATATACGTTCCTATATATTTGAAACATGCATTCTTTACACTCTGATTTTCTCTCTACTTACTTTCTGACTTTATACATGTACATAATACAAATATAAAATTAAATGCTTCATAAAGTTTTATTTAACGACCATAAACAAATAGATGGCACTCAAAACCGCAAAGTTAGTACTCTCATACAAGAACATCGGTAAAACTAACCACATTATGCATAAAATAAAACCCAAATTTATATGTTAGCATATTTTCCACATTTATTTCATTTTACCAGACAGAGCGGAATTGTATAATGAGTAAAAGGAAACAAACCATTCATAAGCTTACATTAAAATGGAAATTCATGTCTGAACGTCATAATAATGGACTGTTGATTTCACAGATATGGAGTACGTTCAATAAATATTGCAAACAGAGTTCATTATTGCTTTCATATGAGGTACAAAGCTTTCGTAAGATGTACATAACGTAAATAAAAACCCTGAAGAGTTTTTACAATAATAATAGCATACATTATAATGTAATAAATAAATCACGGATTGTTACCAGCGTGCTAAAAAATTATATTTTTCTTCGTCGTAACGCTTTTTCCAGAGCGGTCGAGGTTGTCACGGGGATTCAGTTTTGGATGAAATAAACTATGTATAGTATTAAATTAATTAACTTTATGGATACCACTAACTACGGGCTAGCCCTGTGGCTAATTTACATGATGTATTTATCACATTATTTATCACTACTATAATAATATCTCTACGATTTCCAGTGAAACGTAGTATTCAAGCATAGTCTTTTTAATCCGCTTAACCTTATATTTTATAGTTTCAAAAAGTTTAGTAGTTTAGTTAACTACTTATTATCATTCATCTCGTAAAAACAATAAGATGGAAATATGTTAATTGTTCGAAATATATTTCAATTCTCTGAAAACTAGCACTTTCTTATAGGATCTAAACATCTTCATATCTGTGTAGACATACTCGTAGTATCTATGATAAGATCCAAATCTCGTATTTTTATTCAATACTACATCATAATAACAACACAATTTAACCTCTTTGTCTTGCCGAAAACAAATGGTGGAGAATCTTCAAATTATTTTGATGTTGAATTATTTTCATGAATCATAAATATTCATAAAGCAAATTGTACTAGTGTAAGTATTAGTTATGATGCTACTAGCTATCTGATTTACATATAATTATGAGTTATTGTAAAATTTAATTGTAGAAGTAATAGTACTTCATTTATCATAGAATAAATTATACAGAAAGTTAATGACGAAAGAAGTCCAAGATTTGTAACAATCTCGTCATCGTTGATGCTCAACGTCATCCTAATGGAGCAATAGACGCCATAATGGAATTTATGGAACGACTGAGTATTATAATTCATTTATACCATCTTCAATTTCTCAGCCTGACAGCCCTTGGATTTATTTAAGTCGTTCCTTATGAATCCTCATTATGATTCGTGAATGAAATGAAAATCAAGTGCCGAAGATTGAAAGGGATTTCATTATTTTAGGTGACGTAGGCAAATGTACACGAAAATTTTGTGAGGTATTTCAAAGTTATGAAATAACAGTGAGATTTAATTACGTGTGCTCGTGTAATTGAATCTCTCGCGGAATAATTGGCTTTTTAGCAATTAATGATGATAACAAAAGGAGAAATCTCGCTATCAATTAAGTTCATATTCTATATATTTATATCGTCTTATAAAGTCATTTGTATGGTGTTGCATAGTGATGCAGGACAGTCAATGTAAAATTACTTTGAGTCATCAAAAAATAAACGTGAATTCTCATTTTAACATTACCACATTAAACAACAAATAAACATTCTTATTTTATATAACTAGACGACAAAAAAACATATGAGTTAACTTTTATAAATTCACGAGCAATGAAATGTATACATTGAGAAGTTTAATAGTAAACACAGTACGATGTCAAAGAAAGTAAAGGAGCTTTGCTTCAAAATTATATAACCAATGAAAGAATAATGTTTACACTCTTGTTTACCGTGACTTGAGAAAAATGTATAACTATAGAACACTTTAATGCTTACATAATTTTGAAACGAATCCTGTTTACGTTCTCCTGCATTGTGATGTGTTTATATTAATTATTGAAAACTTGTTAACGTATACTTTTCATTGCTCGAGACTGTACATGAAGACATTTAAATATTTATATGATATTATATTGCATACTTATAATTACGTACGATCTTGATAACGTTATTTTTTTCAGTTGTTAGTTGGTTTCAAACGGTAGGTACCAATGGTAAATAGATGGAGGTTGCCGAATTAATAGGTTAACGGCGATATTTCTCATTCACTTTTATGGTTCATCACCTAATAATATCTTTCCAGAATCAAAGACAAAACGTCTTAACTTGTTTTGAATTTGCCCGAACCCATTAATAAGCACGGGTCTCTTCTCATTACTGAGGAGGTCTAGAGCATACTCCAATGCGGATTGGTGCAGGGGTTAGTGGCAAACCCAAGTGTCGAATGTTTATAAACTGCCCGACGGCCTCTGACATGGCTTGACGACTGCTATGTTCATAGCAACCGGGACTGACGGCTTAACGTGCCGAAGCACGAAAACGGTCAAGAAATTTTTACCATTAGCAGTACCGACCGCGCCCGCAGTTGCTTAACTCTGTCGATCGCATAGGATCGACGCGAGCCGCCGATCTATGAGCGTTTGATTTTAGCACCTGTTAACAAGCGCTTTAAAACCTAAACTTTCATAGCAGGCTACGCACGCATCAGAAATACCTAATTTGTTATGTGTTGATAACGTGTTGGCTAATGATGACCACTGAACTTAAAGTTGGTCGTCAGTTCATTTGTCTATTAACATGAAAATAAATTCCAAGTTGTTCAAATGTAATAGATACAATGTAAAAAAATACTCGGAACAAAATTGTGATAAGGAAGATTTAACAGCTGACTTTACGAGAGTTTTACGAAGAAATATTAATCCGTACTTAATCCCGGTTTTACGATATAATAATATTGCGTCTGAACGCGTCATTATTTTTATACAGAGTTTTACGATTAATACGTTGCTCACCTTTTAATTTGCCGATTATTTGAAGTGCTATCTGAAACAAGAAAAAAAATTATTAGAATTTGCTTAAACTTATTAGTAACCATATATATGTATTTGTTACTCGTTTTAGTTAAACATCATCGTTTATAGAAATAAACTCCAAACTATTGGACAAATTTTGATGATTTTTTTTACTGTGTTTGAATGGATTTGAGAATGGTTTAAATTCACAATTCGATTTGATAGAAATGAAATACTGTAAGATAACAGCTAATAACATGAAAAAAATATATTTAAATAACATTTCCCTCGATGAATAGTGTGAAAGAGATCAAATCACAAAGTTGGCAACGTTACATACAAAATGGATAGAAATACTTCAGGTTTGCATCGTTGGGCGAATTGCCAGTTATAATGTTATCTCAACTAATTACAGTGAATTCGTAAGTTAATGAGTACTGTGCATTGCCAAATTTTAATGTTCATAGCCCTAGGCAAGATACGAAGATTTATGTTGTCGAAAAGAGTTATGAAAAAAATAGTGTACATATTTATTGCACCTGCCTGACTTATCGCTCTATTCTTATTTTTAATATTTTAATGTAAAAATTCTTGCAATCTGCAAGTTTCTCTTAGGTAAATTACGTTTGTAAGTATGCTGTTGTCTTAACTATTAGGAACTTTCGTCACTAATCCTTATGGAAACCATAAAAAAAACATGATATATCGAAATAGGTACTCAATTTTAACTTACAATCGAATGTTATCATCGAGGCAAGCGACCATATGTTTTATATCATCAGATTTTTTTCGCAGTTTTTTGCTAGACTAAGAACGTTTATTTAAACTAAATCATACTTGTATAGTATTCAAAACTTTTACAAATCATTACTATGTACCCCATCAAATAACCATGACAAATGAGGCTGACAGTGCTTCAAAATTCAAAAATACCTATCCTAATCTATCGAAATAAGTTCTTACCGAATTCTAACGATTGTGATGTCTGAATGTTTTTCCTAAACCTGAAACTATTTTGTAATAAAAAAAAATTCAAGAAACCTTCCCAGATATATCGTTAACAATACAAAGTCATCAATAAAACATCAGAGCAAACATTGTTCTCGGCCGCAAATGAGATGTTGGGGTTCGCTTATGCATGCAGTCCGTTTATCATCAAACACTTGCAGCGTGTTCTAGCTGGATTTCGCTGCAAATTCCCCTTTCATTAACAAATCCTAACTTTCATAGCGAATTCTAAAAAGATAGCTAGCCAGGTGGACTCGTATTGAAATCCTGCACATGTAATTATTTAAATGGCTATTATTTAGAGGCGTAGCAATATATTATGGTATACAAATTTTGTGTACAAAAAAATGTATTCAGTTAGCCAAACTTGGTCAGCAAGTTCTTAACCCATCTTAACCTTAATTCAAATCATTTAACAGCATTTTTAATAACTTCTCTATCTATATTATATAGTAATAGCGTGCCACTTCGTCTACAAAAATATTGACATTCCAAAAACTGTAGTATTTTTGACCATCAAGTAAATCGGCGACATTAATTTTTACAAATTTAATTTATAATTATTTTTAATATATGTTGTAATTTTTCAAAAAGCCGTTCTAAATGTTCTAGCACACTATAAGGTGCCCCTGTGTACATACTTCTAGGCCTACTGATTCAGACTGAGCTTTGTCTGTCGGTTAAATAATATACATCTCTCTTTCTCTTGGGTAAAGCAACTTATGACATAATCTTCATAAAGGTTCAAGTCTATCAATCCTCAAATGTCAAGTGTGAACGACTTCATACCCTTAAATCTCCGAAACTTTAAAAAATAGACTGTTCACCAAAATCGATTATCTCAGATTTTTTAATTCTTCCCAAATAAGAGAAAGAAGCGATCATTATTTTTTGTCATAAAAAATACTTCAAATTTGGCATGTTAGTAGGAAAAGTGGAAAATAAGAGGAATTATATTAGCTTTTACATTAAAGCAAATTATAAACCCATTAACTGTACCTGTAATATATTTTCCTTTGTAATGTTACGTTCTGCAGCTTCAAAGGAGAACGAATATTGCAGTCTATGAGGTAAGGTTCAACTACAAACTCGTTATAACGAGTTTTGAAGCCACTTATTACGTGAGTATAATCGTACAAATTCTGTATCACACTTTTTATCAACATTATCTGACTTTACCTCAAGAAATTGTATTTAAAAGTTTTACAGATACTACGTGTGTTATACAATTGATGCAGCGATTAAAATTCTAGTTTCGAAAGTAATAATTGATGAATGAACTACGTAACTATTACATTTAGTTTTTTTTTTATTTCTTTACGGACAATATTCATAACTGTTCTCTCTCTACGACTCAGTCACAAATCTTTCTTATTGGACTTTGATCTATATTGTTAGTATAAAATCATAAGCAGCCAATAGGTCATGTTCTTCGCCATCAGCGATACAATTTACTCCAACTGATAACGATGGGAAAGGTCGCTGGAAGAAGGAAAGTTGGTAAAAGAAAGAAGTCGTGGTTACGTAACATCATAAAATGGATTGAAATAGCCAGCGCCGCTGAACTGATTCCGCAGAACAAAAAACAAGAAGGACTGCAAGAAGCTGATAGCCAACCTTTACTAGTTAGAGATGCACTTTAAGAAGAAGAAGAAGAAACAGTCATTTAATTTAAAATGTAAAGAGTGAACGAGAGTTTGGAGTTCAAAGCAGACCATGGTGTAAGGTCACTTCTACAACAGATACTTTAAAAGATCAGCACATGGCAAACGTCATTCGCTGTCCTCTTGGCCGTTAATATTGGTGTCTTTAAGGCATCGAGTGTCTACAAACGGTAGTGACCACCATGAGATAAACCGGCCGGTTTACTTAAAAAGTTAATCCGCAACTTTGAAAGCTCATGAATTACATCTTCCCATTTAACTCCTGCTAATAGGAAAAGGATTATACGGGACAAGGTAGAAAGTCGGCGCAAACCCCAAAGGTGAATTAATACTCTGAGAGCTTATTAAAGTAGGAAACGCCATGTTAATTGAAAACTAAGTTGCGCAAGAAATATATCAAACTTCAAAACGATAATGTACGGCTTTATACGAACATATAAAACCTGTTATAATATTTCTTCATTAGAATTGAGAATGTATAAAACAATAAAAACAAATGATGAAATATCTTTTTACATTTCGTATTGCTTATAATAAATGCAACAACAAACAAAAATCTTTAAAATGTTACTTATCCGCTTAACAGACGCGAGAATAAAACATTAATACAGCAATGTTTCTTCGAGACTTTCTGATAACCTCTATTTTTATTCAATATACAATATGAAACTAATATGTGGCACACGATGCTTTTAATTTTACTTTAATGTCTCTAAACTTAAATCGTTGCATAATAGATGAGTATAACAAGTGATAACAGAGGCCCTACTATTTCGAGTTATGATAGTAGTAGAAGTAAACCCATTTCTGAAACACTGACATCAAAACCTTTCCACGGCTCTGAAGTAGTTTCAGAATTACGTTAATGGCAGCTTATACGGGGGCCGTTCAACGCGGTCTACTGGAAAACTCGAATACACGTGGAACCGAGTAACGCTTCGAATTAAACACGGTTTGTACGATGGAAATACAGGCAATGTTACATCGATTTCCTGAAACGGCCTCAAATTGATTTAGGGAACATTTAGAGTGTGCATTCTAAAATCATTGTTACTTAGTATATTGGCATATCTGAGTGTAATTAAGAGGTTTAATAGCTAAAAAGATTTGTAAACTTCAAAGATGGATTTAAAATACCGTATCAAATTGTGTTAAAATAGTTAAAAAAAAACATAAACCCCGAGCAATCTTGAAGAAATCTAAATACAAGCTGATGTATAAACCTCCTTAAATAGATCATTTTGATTTTCAAGGGACAATAAGACTTAAGTTACTTCTTTACAGGAAATGAGGTCTTCTACGACATCGTAGTCACTTTGCGTGTAACGATATGAATTCCGGCCTAGTTCAATTTTTTGTTCTCGAATAGTGAGTGTTAATGATATATTTGTGTTGACACAGAAAATTCTACTGCGAGGATATGATTATTTAGGCGTTTATTTTCCTAACTATGCAGATTTTTGTCAACATTAATTTAAATTTCAATGGTGTCGCCTCTGGTGTTTCGAGTGTTCATGGGCGACACTGACTACTTACCATGGCGCGCCCTATCTGTCCGTTTGACAGCTAAATACATGAAAGTACTTTTTTACTTATGAATTATAGAAGCCTTAAACGCTTCATTTAAATGTACGTGACATCAAAAATGAGAACGGGATTCTGATTCTGTCCTTCACGAATACCGCTAATAGGATACGGATTAAGGAGGTCAGGATTACGTTGGACGAAATCTCATTTAGCTTAACGCACTGTAGCAGAAAAGTGGTAGCTCGCGGCCATTAATACTTTGCTAAATAGTTCACGGAAATACTTCCAATATCATACATTAATTAAAAAATCGTAAAAAAAGTACAATTATGTGTAAAAATTTAACTTTAATACAAAATATCGGACCACAACCAACGTACGAGCATTTATACCCAAAAGACGGATGGTGCATCTGGTACTAAGCCATCACCCACATTCATCATCAGCACTAAAGTTTCACCGACCAAGGAACGAACCGATAACCTGGACCTAAGGAGTATTAAACTGAGTCTCCGACTCTGTACGTTTGTAGATTTTATATTAGGGAGGAGGTTGTTTCAAAGGCTGACAAAAAATGCTGGAATGTTATCATGATTAAACTGGGACTACAAAGTTCGTTGACCTGTTGGCAAAGGAAGATTCTCCGCCAATCCCCATACCTGGGGAGTGGCCGAAATTCGACAGTTGTTCAAAAGTTATATATTGCATGAAAACTTTGACAACGTAATTCAGACCTAGCGTGTCATCATCGTTGGACTCGTAGTGATATCACCACCTACTCTTATCGCTGTAATTGATATTCAATAGGGGCCCGAAATTAAAGTTGGTTTACTATGCTTTCGCAAACCATTAATCAAATTGGAATGAAACTGTGGTAAATTGCTCTGCGTTCGATTGGACTGACCCCCAAAGATTTCTGAATTAATGATGACCTGATACGGCAGCTTAGATTGCCTTCGCACGAAGATATTCCACAAAGATTAATCTGTATATATATAAAAAATTTTGTTAGTTTGTTTGTTTATCCTTATGGACTCTAAAGTGGTAGGAAAAATAATGTGTCTTTAGCGAGTTCTTTCAGAATTCTCTGAAAAAGGCTTTGATTTTTATGTGGATCAGATACATGGTTGATGAGGTACAGTCGAAAATGTTGATTATTTGCTGATCGATTGGACTAGATCCACCCATATGTATATTCACAGCACATCAATAAACAGAATCCAATGATTGTATTTCTTTATTATACTTATTATTCTTTACATTTGATTTGGTTACACAGTTAGTTCAATATTATATTATTCTTACCCTTAAATTATAACACATGTCATGTTGGAAAAAAACGTCTACTATTTCAGCTGGTTAAACTAAAAGACTGCTTGCTAATAAGAATAATAATATACTAAGTACTGGTAACTAATAAAGTAATTATTCTTGCCATAGAGACCAAGATGATAAATACTCAAATAACGGACATCGTACTAGTGACGGTTATTAGTTATGACATCAATCTTGTAACTGTTTCCAAGTAATGTATGGCTGTACACTGACCAGTAACAATGACCTATGTTACCCTAAATTGGGGGCAGTGTGAGGCATGACTCAGAGTTAGCCACGCATCCGTATTGACCATGGAAATTGGACATACATCTCCCTACAATTTACTTCTGAATGTTAATACCGGCCATGTTATATTTTCCTCGCATCTCGGCCTTTCCAAGATGATTTCTTTTGTTAAGGAGAAAAAATAAAACCTAATACATTTTGCGAAAGGCCCTTTGAATACACGGATTGTTTGGCCTAAATTAATTTAGCTTTTTAGCAAATAGAATGAGACTTCTGACGAAAACAGACTTCTTTGTCATTTTTAAAACAAGAGGCTTTTGTATCTAGAGTAGAATGCTTAGAAAGCGCAAATAAGTTTATTTAATACTTTTGTCATTATCTTAAACTCATGGTAGACAAAACAGCACCTTGAGACTCTAAAGAAAGTAATGTACTCGCTTATTTTAAGTTATCTTTATTGCGAATTTTAAAGCATATATATTTACGAACCAAGACTAGGACTACTAAACTAGTACTAGGACTACTACATCACCGCTTCATCAGGTGGGACTGTGGTAAAGCATTTACTTATAATTAATAAAAAAAAAATAAGTTTACACGTTTGCATTCACAGTTATATTCATATTCATTATAAGAAAACAATGAAAACTACCCACAGAATAATTGCGTCTTCACTAATCTTTTTGTTACTTAAATATCCAACAAAAGAGCAAACGAAACACCTTATGGTAAGTAATTATCGTCGCCGATGAACTTTAGTTACTCAAAGGCAACACTGTTGCGTTGCCGACCAAGGAAGAAGACAAAATAAAGAAAATACTGATTTTCAGACCTCTTACTTTCCGGGAAGCTTAGATATCACTCTAGCATAAATCAGCCGCCAAATGACTAGTTCCAGCTGAGGGCTTAAGAATCAGTACTTTCTTCTGCAGCAATGCATAGTAGCACCGATGACCATTTAACATATTTTGGCACATCTGCTCGTTTATCAGGTAGTTCCATAAAATAATAACGAGTACCTAAATATCCGTTTATATGATAGCCTTATCAAATATAAAATCAATCTTATACATATATGTTACCGGCTAAACTCTATTTCAGGATAAACTAGTTTGGATACCAACCTAACTTAACCAACTAGTTACGCAGTAGATCCTATTGCATGTAGGAAGACTTAGTTTAGTTTAGGCAAAACTAGTTTATCCTGAAATTGGGCTTAGCCGGTAACGTATGTAATTCATTTTTGCGTTTTTAAACCACATAAAAACAATTCTAGAATTGTCTCCAATAACAAGCATCTTCGATGTTCCATGAGCAACTCCTATACATAGTAGTTGTACGACAGTACTACACACCTATCCTAACAAGTAGCACGACTACATATTAATGTCAGGAAAAATGCAGTTCCGCTGCTTCTGTGAACACGTTGATTCCTAGACTTTAATAGCAGTAGTCTGTAGTACTGTTTCTTTACACAATTCGCTGCAGGACCTTAGTACTAGCACATAAGTCACAACATCGATCAGTATCGTGTTAACGTAGTAAACACATGGACTTGGCACCAACTATACCGTTACGCGCGGCCTTGATCTGTACTGAGAAATAGCCGTTAGGGCGGTACGTACCTCATATTATCGTTCACTTAAAACTACTATTATTACTGAAGACTTTAAAAACTGTAAATATAAAGTACATCTAAGGCAATGAATTCCAAAATTGACTAGCAAATTAAATTTGTTAAGTAATTTAATTTGAAAATAGTATTTATTTTAATTTAAAACTGCTTGAACTTTTAAGTTTAACACGCTTTAACATAATGTAAGTGGACTAAATTGATAGTAGATTTTTTTTTACATTCAACCTTATAATTGTCAAAGTAGATGTCTGTAATCATTGCCTTTTTAGGATCTTTTTTAGTTGTGAGCGTATACAAATACATAGTTATAAGTTATATTTCCCCTTATACTTTCAACAATTTAAAATCATAAAAATACCTAGAAAATTATAATGTTAGTAGTAGTTCGAATAGAACACAGTTACAATTTATTATGTTTAAATATTGGTTTATCTGAGATAAATTCCCTAAACCAACGTCAAAGCATTGTACCGTCTACGTAATAATTAATAAGGAATACAAAATACAAAGGAAAATAAAATGAATAATTACAAACCATCGCTATCAAATGTCAATCCACACCTATTACAACGTTCAATGTCGAAGTGATTGTTTGGAGAAACCGGTTCAATATTGCCAACCTTTACATCCGCAACACATACCAAGTATTGAGTCATTGTTATTAAGTAGATAATGATCTCAGTTAAACAGTAAATATGGCCAAACTGTAATAGCTTAAATTACAAATTGAAAACGAAATGAATCGTCTTACACCCCTGAGGGATCTCCATACTAAAATTTCCTCAATTACAGAGCATGGGCAAACCCAAAAAAACACCCTTGAATATTTGCCGAGGCATACGGAATCAAAGCTGGGACTCCTCTATTAACTAGACTACTACATCGTAGAAGTAGATAATACAAAGTATTAAGCTGTAATATTAATTTAACCAAAAATAAAACCGACCAATACATGGCTGTTATTGAACTTCGATAATAAAATTCATAAATTGCATAGACATATTAATATTCATATTAATTATCTTATTTGAACTTAAATATATTGCATTCCAAATGCCCTGCAGCGTGATTGTATTTGCATTGTATAATTACTTGTTAATATTATGCATGATACTATGCTTTTAATATTCTTATTCACAGGGTATACATTTCATTACACTAGCGTTAAAGATATTATTTTAAGACACGATAAAAAAGAAAACCTTCACACCCAACTTTGCCTTTATGCAAATAGCATAACTGAACCAACTTTTGTATTGTCTATAAACTTTTATCAAAAACGGTGTTTTACTCGTATGTCGCCTTAATATCATCAAAGGTAGATTTTTATTTTTAAGCTTAGAAAATTATTACTTACTTGAAGGAACGGTGTGGGGTAAAAGAAGATGTAGTGAATAAAATTGAGACAGGGATGTTGAGATGGTTTGGTCATATAGAGAGAGGATGAAAGAAGATTAACAACGCACATTTATGAGGCGAAGGTGAATGGAAATGCTGGTGGAGGAAGACCACCAAGGACCTTTCACTATCAGGTAGAAGACGTCCTGAAGAAAGTTCAGATGAGAAGCTTCCTAAATCGGCGAGCATGTATGAAAAGAGTGATGAAAGTTGATGAAGCCAGAGAGGTATGGAAGGAAGTAGTCTCTGCCTACCCCAAAGCGAAAAAGGCACAATTATATGTATGTACGTAGAAATGGAATATGAAACATTTCAGTGAGCCAGTAAACTTTAAAACAACATTGTGCAACTCCCTTAATCTAGGTCACAAACTGTTCAAATGATAAACGTTGTTTGTACAAGTCGTCGGTGCATTTTTATAACCTACTCGCTTTACTATGTAGTACAGTTAAGAACATAGTGTCAGCTAGTTTGCTTTTCCGGTTAGCCCAATAGCGGTAATTGCCGAGGCTTCGAAAGACAACTGACTCAACACGCGCGCTCCACTTCATGTAACTCAAGATTAAGTATGTATAAATTAAAAGTAAAAAAACTTTTTAAAAACAAGCTTTTATTTAAATGCCCTAAAAAGAATAAAATAAGCTTTTCTATAACACTTTTACTATCAACATAATAACGTCATTACACAATTTATATGATATAAAATCTTGTCGCGAGACTTAAGTAGGTACTCGAAAATTTAAATGTTTAAAAAATTAACGTCAATGCACTTAATTCTTTACTACATACATACATACACTGCAAGGGAAATAAAAGCTTTTAATATACTACTGCGATTGTGGAACACGACGGTTTAATCTCTTTTACGTTAACTTCTTTATTGTTTCGAAAGAAAGAAACAGTTCTTGAGCATTGTGTTGTAACTATTGTGTACCTTTTAATAAGATTTAACAGTTGAGCGTTAATTACAACGCACACGCAAATTTTACGAATATGCTTTTACGCTGAAAAGTAACCTGTTAAATAAACTTAAATTGAATGGATATTTAATGAAATATAATAATCAGAGTAACATATTGTACGAAGTTGCGATCATTAAATAAATTTTTAGTGACAGTAAGTTATTTGTAAAAAAAGATAAATGTTAAAACCGCATGACGGTGCGTTATTTAGCCAATTCCATTTGACGAAACTATCGATAGCAACCCGAAATATACACGAAACTATCGCAAAATTAAAAATATACGCAATATTTGTAATTCTTATCATTTAACAAACTGAATGACTGTAATAACATAGAATCCTTTATATGAGCGCCTCGACTCGCTAAAACGCTTCAAGCTTTACGAGACGACCAGCATTTTTGACACTCACATGGTAACCAAGGAACAGGATCATTATCGTTAAATAAAAAAGATAAAGTACATATTGCTTTGCAGAGTATAGAATTATCAAACATTAATTCGTTAACCGTTTTTGCAGTAGGTACACGTATTATAAGTAAATTATTTAGAAATTTCTGGACGAACTTCGGATGATTCAGACTTCAAAAGGATCAAAAGACTTACAATTTTGAAGCAAGCGCGGACCGCTTTAAATGAATACTACTCGCAGTTTAATGCAGTTGAACTAAAATATTAAATGCAGCTTGAAATTATTTCCACGTCGCTAATTACGTAGCGAATATAGTTTTAACTCATTATCAACCCGCATGTCTTTCCCCGGAATTGAGTTGGTTTGAATTATAATTTATTTTTTGAATTTGTATTACGCCGCGCCACTACGGATTGAGAAGTGGTCATGCACGTGTCTTAAGTTCTTCGGAAGGTCAGGGCTTACCGACAACTAACAATTACAACTGAGACCTACAGTTTAAAATACCATAAAGTTTAGAAGCGTTTATATTTTTCCTACCTTACGACCAAGTCATTATTTCTTTGTCATCAAACAATTCTAAGGACTATTTGAGACAATCTAATCATCTATTTAAGTTTAAATACCTAGAAACATCTGTATAGAATAAACAACCGTATTAAAATGTTTTATTTTAATTATTCCGTGATTTAAAAGTTTAGTTTAGAACTCGGAAACACAAAATGTCGTTCCATTTTTCGTAAAGGACTGGATGCATGCTTCAAGCATCACAAATACCGTTAAAGACCCATGAGTGTGGAACGGAACGTGACCCGTAATGATCTGAGGCCACTCTAACCGGTTCCTCAGCCAGACCTTGCTGTATACTAAAATTTTCAATGCAGTTGACTCATTGAAGCAAATATCGGTCAAGTGCCGAATCGAAAATAAAAGCTTTACATATAACGCTATTATTCATAATTGTCTTACTAACCATTACCCTCGCTTGACCCTCCAGTGGTTTCGAAACGAAACTTCTTAAATGTGAAAACAGAGTGCAAATGGACGATTAATACTGAATGTGGACTTTTAAATATTTGTCCAAAATTTAGTTCAGTGGCGTATGGCGTAAATGCATAAACCCCGGAACGCAACGCTTCAATTCCCAATGACACACAATTAACGCCAAATTTGCACGAAAGATATTTCAACATCATTTTGCGCAAATCAATCGGATAGTTTGTCGTGCAATTTTACTGGTCAGCATCATTATTGGCACTTTTGTTACTACAAACAAAATTAGTATCCATCAACGAGAAATGGACAAACATAATTATTTATGAGAACAAACAAAATACCTACTAAACGTTTGTTGTGAACTTCATTTAAAGCCTCTGTAATATTGTTAGTTTTCATACTGATTTTGAAGTTGATTTTTTCCTTCATATTTCTTCTGTTCGTATACACTCGTTCCTAAATTCCTCCTTAACGGTTGGACGAATTATGATGAAATTTTGAATTACGATTCGATTAAACAGAATATGTTTTTAGGTGTCATCTTGACAGATGGACAATAATAAAAAAAATAGTGTAAGTCTCTCCTATAATCAAATTTCATATGAAGCTTGCCTACAAAAATATTCAATGTACAAATTTAACCCCGTTACATGTTTATTATTACAAAAGTTTATATTAAAATATTTTTCGATAAACGCTGTATCTAATGTTATAAGTTTCATATTTATTCGTTTTCTAGTTTTTACAGCTAAACCGGACAAAAACCTGTCTTGTTTATGAGTTAAGATTATAACTGTTAAAGCGCGGGGTGTTATACTTTATAACAAATTAAATTTAGCAAAACATAAATATTTTTTGATTCGAAATGCTTAAAACTGTTCTGTTAAATTTAAGACAACTCATCACATGACCGAAATCCATCTTATAAAAAACAATCTAAAATACAAGCCAGTTCAAAAGTATTAATTTATTATAGTATAATACAATATTATTAAGTTTGTACACATAAATAAAAAACTAAATACATCATTGATACTGGCCAAAAAAAACACAAGAAAATAATATAACAAACGGCTCTCTACTCTATGACCGAAGCACGTAAATAAAAATACTATTACGATCCAGTTAACGTAACTATTTTGCTATATAATCGTTTTTAATCACCTAAATCTAAAGGTTCAGCAGTTTCGACTAGCGTGTATTTATAGTGATTTATTGTATTATTTAATTGCGTGTTACGAGCTACACGCATTACTAAATTTAAGCAATAAATTGTTTTGAAGTAAGCTTACATAATCGTTTAATACGTGAAAGTACGAACACTTATAAACCTAAAATACTATTACGATATTATGTAATCCTAGTACTTCAAATATTTCTATAGGTAATTGATTTGAAATTGCTTTCAGAGAAGTTGCATTATTTATTCTTCGTTATTGTCTATATAAGTGCAAATTCGTGATAAATATAAACCCTTTATAGGACCATAATCCTCCAGTGAAATATATGCAGATTCCAGGGAATACATTTCCCTTTAAGTTTTCGTTTAAGTGCATAGCAGGACATCTGAGTAAACGTATCGGTTCAAACAACATTTAAACCTTATGCAAAATGCGAGTTGAACATTCAAAACAAACAGCTTCATTCCGTCTATTCGTATTAAAATACTCAACCCATAACATTCAAATTGTCTGTTTATTTGAAGACATAAAAACATAGATACTTCTTGAACTCTTATTACTGTACTGATTTATACCCAAAACTTTATAATTATGTTTGATGAACAAACGATGAACTTTATAACTATGGGCGATTCCAACCAAAGTTGTATGTGTTCTTCTTTGTTTGATTGTTGTGAATAGAGTTGTGTATATAACGACGGCAGTAATCAGTTGATTTCGGTATATCAATTTATGAAAAATGTTCGTAAATTGTCCCCTAAAATGTTTATTATTTGTATAGACATGAGCTCCTCATCAACAATATATAAAAAGAAATTTATAATGAACAAGAGAAATGTAGAAATGGTGATGTATTTCATTAGACTATCACAACTACGAAAGCGATGCATTCTCTTTCCTCGAATAATAACTATTGTACATCCGGCCTAAATTCATTTCAGTTTGCAATTTCCTCACGGAATATTACGCCTAGTAGCCTAATAACACGGTCTGTATTGGCAGGGTTAAATCCATCCGAAGGAAACTCCCCGTGGCCCTCATCCGAGCTCAGTCCAAGTCTAACTGTATTACACGGCTTTCGATATTTTTCCCCGGATTTATAGCCTCGGCCTACGGATTCACAGCTTTGACCGAAAGGCTTACCTACAGCATTTTGTTAGCTTTTTATTGGCAATTTGTTACATCGTGTATCTCTTCGGGATTCGTTATTTCGTCCACAAATTGAACACTTGACAGATTTAATCCTTACAGGATTTCTTGACGTAAATCCTCTTTAGGGGTGACGGGGATTGGTTTTCACGAAGTCATTTGGTTCCTTAAAATCTTTGTAGAACAAGGGGATTGCTTCTTGGCAGGTAAGCTCATTCAGATTTTGGTCATCAAAGAGTCTGTCTGCCCGTTTATCGGATGCTGACGTGAGAAAATAAATTACTGTGTATCATACATGCAAAGCGTAACTTTATTGTTGAAACCTTACATACATTTTGCAGCCAATAAATTTTGATATGGATCTTTTAAGTCTTTATAATCTAGTAATGTGGAGGTTTTTTTTTTTATTGTATTGCAAATTGCTGCTTTCCTTGCGCATTAATGGACGGCGGCATATGGATATTTGTCAATTCATTGTGGTTAATGTGAAAAGTATGTCCTTATTTATAATTAAACTTTCAAGATGACATATGTATATAACAAATACACTTATTAAGAATACTACTTACTCAATTTTATGATAAGAGACCTCAATATACCAGATTATATAAAATATAATTTTATACAATCTTATTGTCACATTAAAAATTGTCTTTATCCCGACACACAAGTTCTACTCCATTTACCTTTACCTAGGTATATATGTATTTACATGTATTCGAAACGTCTTTTTATTTTGAATGAGTGTACCGAATTTGATTACCGTACCATTAACTGCTATAGTCCCTTTGTGAAGAGATCTAGTCTTAGGGATCAAATCATAACTAATTCACCTCTGCGGGCTTAGGCTGAACAATCCACTAAAGTTGTATTACAATCGAATAAATTGTTTACAAATACGTAAAAAACAAACATACTTATATGTTTTTATTACAGAATAGATTGTTATAGGTAATTCGACGACAACGAATCGCTGATACGTTGCGGGCCATAAAACAGAGATGAGGGAAGTTGTAATGAATGTAAACAAATAATTCACTTTGTTCAGACATAGTGATGCACATACACCGACATACTTCAGAGTATTTATTAATGAATAGAATATGTACCTCTCTCATAGCTAGAATATGTGGCTAAACACAGGATACTCCACCACGCTGCTCCATTGCGGATTGATGGAGGGTTTAGTGGCCAACATAAGTGTCGGAAGTTTTCATGCCACCCGAAGTCTTCCGAAATAGCTTTACTGTTATTTACGATATCCGAGACCGACGGATTAACGTGCCTTCCGAAGCACGGAAACTCTCAAGAAATTTTTCCACTAGCGACTACCTATCCAGATACCGACCGCGCCCGCAGTTGCTTAACTATGTCATTCACTTAGGATCAACACGAACCGTCGTGCTATGAGTCTTCAATGACAAAATAATGATAACTAAAGACCCACTTTTGTGGGTCATTCATTTTCAAACTTTTATATTCTTAAATCAAATATAAGATACACTTAAAATTTAGCGTCATCCTTTAACTATACCAGATATCAGACTCCTACGTGCAAGCAATATTCCTAAAAAGGAATACAAACATTTATCTCTTCACGAATTAATACATTGAAATAATTCCTAATAAGTCAGTATAATGAATTCATCTATCCTGCGGACGTTATATTATGAAAATCTTTAAATTGGTTTCATTTATTAATACCAGATTTTTATAGCATTTTTATTACAGCTACAATCTTTCTAAACTCACCTACTTTTTTGTACCCAATATCATTTATAGATTTCGTTTTTTCATTGCAATTTTATTGAATCATAAATTTATTTAGTTATTTAACATCAGACATCTCTTTTTAAATTTTTGCTCAACATTTTAAAATGACGTGACAATGACACCACAAAAGAAAACAAGTAGCAAACATTCACTTATCACAAAATCATGACCATCTCGTGCCAAAACCGCAAGAAATATCACAGCGAAGGATAAGAACAACTTGTAATGCCAAGACCTACATAACATTAAAAATTTGCATAACAGTGTCACACTTCTTCAGTGCCGTCTAGACACACTAAGTTTTACGTCATGCAAGTTTATACGACTGTTCCATACTACTAAAATAATACGACTAAGATATTGAGTAAAACTTTACTACTGAAAAGTAATTACGTTTATTTTGGTTCATAATATAAGTATCACATCGTCTACATTTGACAACGCGTGTGACGTAATTGTCAACATACCAAATTGCCTATCTAAGGGCCCTGGATGCGTTTCCTGAAGACAGAAATTTTAATGATAAGTTTTAATTCCTGTTCTCGGTCTGGGTGTGTCTGTCTTTATCTTTGTGTGCTGTTCATGGTAAACATAATACACGGAATCCCGTGGGCCTATGTGTAGCGGTATTAATCCTGATTAGTAAATACGATATCGCAGTAAGAACCCAACCCCACATGTATTTAGTATTGTTTCATTAAAGACTTCCTAGCGGTCAAATAAACTTCGGCTCACTGATTGTTTATGTCATTATGCTAAGCGTAACTGAATGCATCAAACTGATTTAGCTTAAATGCCTAAATGTTAATCATGCATCCTGTGAATAAGACGTCCCCCAACCAGGTGAACTAACGACCTAAAGAAGACAGCGGACACCCAATGAATTCAAAAACCTTAATGTAACGCGACTCAGAAGAGATCTAAGTATAATCATAAACGGCCGTAGGCTGATGAATTGTCTTCTTACCTTGAACCATTAGCCAGTGAAACTTACAATATGGGCAATATATAAACTACAAAATCTCCCGTATTTGTGACTTACATACCAAAAATGGCAGTTCTACTTCCTGAATATCACACTGACAGAGCGCACAGTAATATTACCATACAAATTCCCACATTCGTCTCTGCCTCAAATAAAATCTATCCAAGATATAAAGAGGGATATCGAATGTGAGAGCGATGCTCCAGCCTTGATAGATAAAATACGAGCGGGGAACTGGAATATATATCCGATGCAAGTAGGTTGTGGCGAAGGAACTCGAGGAACAAGTGAACCTTCACTGGAATTGTATTGCGGAATTCAAATAACTTTATTTGTCCTTTATAGCCGTAGCTGTTTGTTCTTGTTTTTGCTCTCACACCGAGTTTTACGTTCCAGGATATTGCGAAATACGGTTTTGTTATTGAATGGTATTTATTATAACCGGCAAAGCAAGTAAGTGAACACCGTGTGTAAACACAGTTTTACACGTAAACACGTGTAAATCTGTAAAATTTCGCAAGATATCAAAGTTGCCATTAAATACAGATCTTATTTGCATACAAGCCATTGTATAAAACCTAAGGTGATAGAATTTGTAAAGAAATTAATATTTTTATAGATTCACACTAATACCATTATAATTTCCTTTGTTACAAGTTGTATAAGTTACACAAATTAAACAGTATATAACCCCACTTCGGGTAATAATAAGTCGCATAAATGTATATGTGAAGGAAATGAATCAAGTAATTAAATGTACAAATATTATCTATCTATTATATATTTTCGTAAAACCGCCTCTTGCCTAAATCTGTCGATAATCGACTCGTGTTTCAACTTAATACCTGAGAGCAGGCACTGACATACGTTTTTCTCTTATTTCATAATACTTTTAGTGAAACAGCTATTTGAATAAAAATCATAGTCAAACAATTTCATAGTACTTTTTCGAGTGTACCACTAGTTATGTGAAAACTTATTTGCCATCTCTTAAATATGCACATTGCGACATAGTTGAGAAAACACAAAGGTTCAACGTATTTAGTATTTGTCGAGCCGAGATTGAAGCCGCGCCCTGTTTACTGTGACAACATCATTGGGCCATAATCTCCGTTCTTACTACGCTTTGCTTACTTATTATACACAAATATTTATTTTTAATATCGCAAATTAAAACAGTATGGGCCTACTTTAATTTATAATGTTTAACGGAATTAAATATTTTTCATTCTATTTTCGAGTTCAAATGATGTACTTCGAAGTTGTAGTTTAAATTTAATATTGTATTTTTCTAAATCAATAACATAAACGTAATTTTTATTATTTTATTATAACGGTTTTAGATTGAACTGAACTGATCTCATATTAATAGTTGAAAAAAAAACTTTAATATATCTTAAATCAGGTTTTTTTCAAACTTTCAATATCTAATGGGCTGAATTCCGACTCCTGGTAGAACACTACTATATACTAAGCTGTCCCCAGAAAACATTGTTTTTTTATAAATTATTAAGTATTTTTGAACTATTTTGATAAATATATAAAAATGATTACAGTGGGTTAACTTTGAAAGCTAGACATATGCTGTCGCGGACTTTTATTTAGAACTTTTAGAGGAGAACAATATTGTAATACTTGATTTTTGTGTAACGTTTACTATATACTCAGCGCACGCAAGGAAAGCTCTTAATTTTGCTGTTTTCGCAATATTTTTATTGCTGCTCCTCTCACTAATACAGCCTATAGCTTTCCTCGATAAATGGACTATCTTACACTAAAATAATTTTTCAAATCAAACAAACAAAAAACAAGCAAACAAACAAATTCTTTACCTTTATATTATTAGTATAAATATAATATATGTTAGCTGTATAACATAATATGTATAGCGATAAACATTTCACATCAAATATTGCGGTGTTCAATGTTCAGACGGCTGAAGACGCCAAGTTAAGTTGGCAAAATTTTCGAATATCGCTAGACAAACTCGTAAGTAAATTCTTTGATAAGCGATTTATAATCATTGCGCCATCTGCTCCCACCGCGGGAATTAAATGTAATCCTCGAATAACGAGGACCGCAACTAATTTGCGAAGAATCCCAGCGAAACCGCTTGCGGCTTCTACGTTGGAACAACTTTCTGAATAATTTCCACTTTACGTCATCAATACTTACAGCAATTAAAACTGTAAACGTCTCATAAATCTTGATATAAATTATATTCGTGTTTGGTGTATCAAGTCAACAACAATAACGTATGATAAACAATGTAAAGATACTCAAGTGATTAGCAAATTTTAATATTACATACGTCATGTAAGTTGGTACCTTTTTTTTTTTTTTTTTTTAACGTGTGGAAAGACCGTCGTCTCGTCCATCCGGCTACGGGACTCCGGACGGGTATGTAGGACTCGAACCCACTAAAACCACACGGTGTCGACGCCTACCGCTTTGGTGCCGGGACTGTGTGCTATTCTCGCTCCACTGTCCCGGCGCGGCGGCCGCTATCATGGCGGCCTCGGCACGGCACGCTCTCTAGCCCCTCTCCTTGGGGGGAGGGTTGGAGCGGCCAGCGGGATGGCCCGTCAGCCGTCAATTTCCCGCTTGGGTAAAGGCGCGCTCGACACCGGCGCGCCTTTCAACCCGAGCCGTTATGTCGGACGACGAATTCCCGTATCCGCCGCCCGACCGGCTGTTGTTATGGGGGCAGGAGGTGCAGGCCGTAAGCCCGCCTTCTGCGCCCTGTGCGCCGGCGGCGGATGGCGAGGTCGGTTGTATCCTCACGCTCTCTCTCCGCCGCCTCTTTGCGGAGCATGACGCGCTCCGCAAAGGCCTGCACCGCTGTCCACGACGTCTCACTGTCGACCATGCGTTTTATCACAGTCGGCAGCGAAAGGTCGTCCCCCACGACCGCGCGTAACTCCACGCGGTCTTCCGCCCAGGCTGGGCAGTCCTCCAAGGTGTGCTGGGCGTCCTCGTCCTGGCATCCGTCACAATGGTGGCAGACAGCAGTCGGCTCCCGGCCCACCGTTCGGCACAGGTACCCTCCGAAACAACCATGCCCGGATAGCACCTGCGTCAAACGGAATGTCAGACGGCC
>DWJN01000260.1:0-27142 GCA_018248895.1 Carystus phorcus
TGCTTCTTCACCTTAAACGCTGTGTGTTTTATTCAACACATAATACATGTTTTGTTGTAATGCAAAACATTTATATTATTACTATGATTATTGTGTTAGAGCTGATAACATTATTTTGAATAGTGATTTTAAATATGTCAATTAGAATCTGTGTAGCCTCTATGCGTCCCTCACTCTGTAACAGGTTTCCATTTTGACGTAATATGTCATATTTCAAAAGTTTTCAACGGATCTAATTTGAGAAGTTGCAAATTTCAACTTTCAAGCTAATTGGGAAAAATTATGGATTTATCGTGAAACAAACATCGTTATCAAGTGTTGACTAAATATTAGTGTATAAACTAAGACTGCCTTCATTTAATCAGTTATTACAACAAATGCATATCTAACATAAAAACAATGAGCGAGAATAGGGAATCGACATCGAATAGTATTAAATTTGCCCCGATGCCTATGTCGGCATTGCTAGCTAATTTGATGCCTTTACAACAACAAGTAGATACTCCTGATACTAGTTTTTCGACTGATAGCGACGATTCGTTCTGTGAAACTACAACCAAGAAAAAAAGTTTGATCGAAAAGGTAAACAATAATTCCACGCCTGTAAATAAAGAGTTCAATGATTTTAAACGATTTACATCTGAGAAGAAGAACCATCACAATAAAGAAAATTTTAGTGAAAACGGTGTACCGAAACAGGCGTATGAACTCAAAGATGTTCAAAATTCTCAACAACAAAGTGCTCTTAAAAGCCAAAGAAAGATTTACCCTACTTCGGAATTAAAGAAGCGAAACATACTGACGCCTCATGATGTAAACACAAGAGCTCAAAGTGTTAAACCTCCTTCAGCTCATAAGAAGACACCGGAAATGTGTAAATTGTCTGTGAATTCACAAAAAACAAAAACAGCAACTCCAAAGATCAAATCTGGTATAAGAAAGTTCACACCTGGCTCGTCGAGACAGAGTCAGAAAAAAAAACAAGAGTTGGCCATACAGAACAGGGATAAAGTGAGATGTGAGTTGTTTAGGCACAACCAGGGTGAGGGTCCCCCCCTGCAGGAGCCAGTTCCTGTGCAGCCGGCACCACCACCGGCAACCCTAGCTCCAGTACCTAATACTCCTATGAACAGGAAGCCCATCCCAGCGTCGTACGCTGCCACACCGTCATATCCTCAGGGTATGATAGGAAGCAATCCCAACAACAAAATTCTGTTTAAAACCACTAGTATTAAAGACAAGAAATACATGTTCATCAAGAAGCTGGGCACAGGTGGTTCCAGTGAAGTGTACAAGGTCAGTAACTGTCTGTAAATTATTATAATTGTTCTAGAATTAGGCTTGCCTGGAAAAAAAAATCTACTTTAAAGCATGCACAGCAATATAATACGAAAAGTAAGGCGGTTCTCTGCTTACTTTTTGAATGGCAATATGGTAATGAACGGCACCTTGACTTATGGACTATGGATTACCATCGGGTTGCCACCTTAAATAAAAAGCTTGCTTTTTACAATAACATGGAATATACTAAAATTTGAAAGTCTTCCATCTTTATATCTTAATATGTGGATGCTAAATTTTATTTGTATAATTTTTTTTTATATTTGATTTAAATTGGATATGGAATAAATTTAAACAAAGTGTAGCTTACTTACTGTAAAGTTTTGATAAATATATACATACTAGCAGACCCGGCCATGCGTTGCTGTAACTAAGCAGACTAAATACCATACGCCATCATCTGTTAGAATCTTATGGAACTAATTCTTTGTAAGATATTAAACATATAATTTGCAATAAAATAGTGTTGCGACTATAAATTGAGATGTAAGCTATCATATCTTTCAATTCAGATCAAACTGGACACTGCAAAATTTAATTAAAATTGGTTAAGTAGTTTAGGGAGTCCATCAAAGATAAATACAGTGACACATACTTTATATATTATATTAGGATATCATTTATATTTTTAAACATTGGCATAGAGAGCAGTAGTCAGTAATAGGGTTGTGGGAGTATGAGATTTTCTATGACAAAAGTATATGTAAAAATTAAAAAAAAAGCGGAATTATTTTTGGTTAATTTTTAAATCTGAAATCTGTTCATTCTGAAAATAAAAACCTGTACTGCAGGTGTTAGAAGTTGGCACGTCGTGTGAGTACGCCGTGAAGTGTGTGTACCTGGCCACTGACCAGGAACTGGCGCAGGGCTACATCAATGAAGTACGTCTGCTGCGCGAGCTGCAGAACTCAGACCGCGTCATACGACTCTATGACTAGTAAGTCAACAATGAAATAAATAGTTTTTATTCGGATTTATTAGTAGCAGCTTTTGACCTACAGGGCCCACCATATAGCACTCAATATATTTGATTAAGACTAAGCCCCCAATACTGCCATCATAGTTATAGTAAGTACATAGCCAGCATAGTTATAGTAAGTACAGTCTCAGTTTGGAAAAAACTGTAATGTTGATTGCTAACTTTATATTTAAAAAGGATTCGAATGAATGAGTAAGATGAAAAACGAAGATCTCGTTATAGAGATCACAGCTATGTATCTCTCAGTTTTGGCAAAAATCTGACTTACTGTAACTATGCTATTGACAGCAGGATGGCATGGTGATTCATTTGGTTAACAACACAACGTCTCGTTTAACTGCCATCTTCCGTCCTGGTCACTCCATTATTTGTTTAGGAGCAAAATGTATGAGGAAATAAAATAAACAGCTGTGGGTTATCGTTCCAGCGAGTATGACCGCGTGAACCAGTTCTTACGCTTGGTGCTGGAGGTGGGCGAGACGGACCTGTCGTCGTTCCTGAAGGCGCGCGGCGCCGGCCTGCCGCCCGCGCTCGTGCTGCACTACTGGGAGGAGATGCTACATGCTGTACACTATATACACGAGCATGGTAATACTGTAGATTAAATGCATGCTTAAGTTCAAACTCCTGCTCATGTTTTAAATATAACGGCCTACGACGCGCCGCCTGTTAGCAGTCGCTATGCTCTATAACACACAATCCCGTCTGTTGTTCGTCATCTACGGCAGTAGGAGTACTATATCCTTTTTTTAAATTGATTATAGAATGTTTATAGGGGTTTTGGTGTGTATGGTCGCAATGTCGGAAAAGCGAGTAATAACACAGATACTGTTTCCTTTTATACGCAGTCACCGACGTCAGCGACTGCTTACCTTGATGCTCTATTTTGTATAAAGTTAACTTAAAGCCCTCTTGTAAATCTCAATACATTTAAATAGTAAAATATTGATCAGGTGTTATTCACGCGGATCTGAAGCCGGCGAATTTTCTGCTGGTGTGCGGGCGGCTGAAGCTGATCGACTTTGGCATCGCGTCAGCCATCAGTGGCGACGCCACGAGCGTGGTGCGCGCGCAGGCCGCCGGCACCTACTCCTACATCAGCCCCGAGGCGCTCATGGGCGGCGCGGGCGGCGCAGGGGGCGCGGACAACGGCAGCGCACCCATTAAAGTTTGTATTTGTGGTCTTTATTTGCTTAATCACCTTTGTTTTTTTAAGGATGCGATGAACACACATATTATATTGCTATTCTTATAATTAGGTAGCAAAATCTATCTCTTCTTGCTGGAATCAAACAAATGGTCCCGATGCTCGTCAGATCGATTTACCACCGCGCTACGGGCTCATTTCTCCGACATTTTCGATACGAACGAGGAATTAACAATCTTTTTATTCGATGGCTCCTCCTAAACGGAGTAATTGTAAGTCTTTTTATTTTTGTAAAAGAAAATGACATGAACGTAAATATTTTTTCAATTATTAATAAATATAAACTAAGAAAAATATTACGTATGTACCATAAATTTTCTGAGTATAATTTATTAAATTGGATGTGAAGACATAAAACAGCCAGTTTCGGACATGTATTCCACTAGGATATACGAAAGTAATTTCGTTTTGATATCATTATGGTTTTGTAGTTCATTTGTAGTACGTCGTAAGTATATTTCTAAATGATTGCTTGTATCAAGACACAGTTGGTATGAACCGGAGTAACTGGTATTCGTTTTCAGATATCATTTCGATCGGACGTTTGGTCGCTGGGCTGCATCCTGTACAGCATGGTGTACGGCCGCACGCCGTTCGGCCACATCCCCAACCTCGCGAAGCTCGCCGCCATCCTCGACCCCCAACACAAGATTGATTATCCCCCTGCAGATCGTTAGTATCGTGCTGGTATTTCCTTACTTATCTTCAAGCAAATTTGTGATTCAGTGTATGTCAGAACTATATTCCTCTTACGCCGATGTCAAACTTGGTCATATGTAAACAATGCCTATTGTACAGTGCGTTGTCAGTGCTGTTAGAAGATACAAGTTCGAGGAACAGACCAAATATGCATTTTACCTTTATCATGTTAAGAAAAGCACGTACTGAACAACTTTTATTATACTATCATCAAAATGACTAAAGATTTCATATAAAAACGATAACTTTCTTGGTCATCAATTTCATTTACATCTTTCCCTGAAGTAATCTTGCTGCCACAATTAGCTGTATAGTAATGTCATAACGCTAACATATGCTAACAAATGTTACATAACATATGATAGCAATGTTATTAAATTATTGTTTATGAATGTTATTAAACTATAATAAAACAGTCACCAATATACGTTTTTATTAAACAGATCTCCCACCATCATTGATCGCGGCGCTCAAGTGGTGTCTGACGTACAACGCGCGCGCGCGGCCCTCGGTGCGCGAGCTGCTGGCCATCCGCTACCTGCAGCCCGCGCGGGCGCCGCTGCCCGGCCCGCTGCTGCAGCGGCTGCGCCCGCATCTGTCCCCCGAGGAGTACGCGCTACTGCAGCGGGCACAAGTCTGACGGACCTTGTAGTACTCGTCGGTCGGAATTGCCACGTGTATAGTACCACCCTCCGCCGCCACTAGGAAGGGCCTGATCTCGAGTGTACCAAGCTTGTGGCAACCACTCCTGTTAGTAATACGTATAAAAGTGTAATGTGCCGTTTCTGGCGTCCATATTTAGCATTTAACTTAATTGTAATACTATTGAATGTTACAAATAATTCGTTGTGTAAACTATATCATGTAATATTATATTTTATTAAATTTTATCACAATAAGTGTACTAAAGATCGAGTGGCAAACAATGATAATAATAGTAACAGCCTAATCTACTTCCTTGAGGCAATCCTAGTGTAGCTTAATATTTTTATTTATTTATTTAAACTTTATTGGCCACAATATAATATCACTGTACAATTGGCGAGCTTAATGCTCAATGCGTTCTCTACCAGCTAACCATTGGACTAAAAAGATATGCACGAATATATATTTTCCATATAAAATGGAGTATAATAATAATAATTAAACTACATGACGAAGATTATTTATATATTCAATGCTGTAATTTTTTGAAAGCCGAATTTGCTTTATTGTAAATTACTCAAATGATATTGTAAAAAGTTGTATATTAAAGATAGCAAATACAAATGTGTGTTTATAATAAATACCCAAATGTGGAGTAAATATTTATTAAGATTAAGTGCATACAAAAAATAAATAGTATATTAAACATGTGATTAAATTTGAATAATAAATTGTAAAACAACAGTTAGCTTACAATAATGCGAACTAGCAAGAAAACTATTTTAAAGAAATGCAAAGTTCTTTATAAACTCGTCAGATTGGGCTGTATATCTTTTGGGAGCTTCGTATTCCTCTGCTGGCTTCAGAGGAAAGGAATCATACCCACGCTGCTGGGTACCCACACTACCCACCCGCTTACACACCGGTAAACATATACAGGTCGATATACAGACTGCACGCGGAACTTTCCCATAGAAAGCTTCAGGCGCTCTACTAGTAGCTACGCATACCTACATGCTAAACATTAGAATCAATGCACATTAGATGGAACAAACATTCAGTCTGAAGTTTTGGAATAGAAAAGTGATAGTCTGAAGGCTCTACGAGTACAAGCCGTGAAGCTAGCGCGGCTGGCGGCGCGGCCCGCGCAGTACGCTCGCGAGGGTGATCGATTAAATTAAAAACCGAGATGCTGTTTCGTCAGTTTAATGCGAGTATAAAGCTAGGCGGTACTGCGCGGGCGGCGCGTAGCGGCCGGCGCTTAGTTCTGGAAGAGCGTGCGCGTGAAGTCGATGTAGTCCAACGCATTGGGGATTGGCCGCTCCGTCTTCGAATCCACGTAGGGCTTCATACGCGCCACGCAGTAGTCCGCCATCTCCTTCGTGAGATTCTGAAATAATATCAATGTTAATTCAAGTTTTAGGGGTGTCTATTGACAGAAGACAGGTGTTCTCTGTGTACACAGAGACCAACATCAAACATTTTGTGGTACAAGCGGCAGTGACTATTTTATCAGGAGATGGTTAGCACATCTGTTTGATATTTCTGTATAAACATGTTAATTGAGGTAGTCAAGTTCCAGACTTCACCACTCACATGTAATTGACAGACAAATGATTTGCCGAATATGGCTATGTATTGCAGGAGTTAAATGTTAAATTGGTGTGTTTATTTGTGTGTACTTACGGCATACAGCTCGTCCTTGGTGACGTAGGCGCGGTCCTGGTGCGCGGTGATGGCGCGGAACGCGTTCTCGATCTCCTCGGAGGAGTGCACGTTCTCCGTTTCCTTGCTGATCATGAACGCCATGTACTCCTGCAGCGACACATGCCCGTCGCGGTTCGGGTCCACCACGTCTGTACACCGAACATATAAAATAATAATCAATAATGACATCGTCAATAAAAGTGTACACATTTCTTTTTCGTGGAAAAAGAAAACACCAACT
This sequence comes from Carystus phorcus, assembly GCA_018248895.1. Lineage (NCBI taxonomy): Eukaryota > Metazoa > Arthropoda > Insecta > Lepidoptera > Hesperiidae > Carystus > Carystus phorcus. Next base: position 6,820 of record DWJN01000260.1, read on the forward strand.
TCACTCTTTAAGAAAGACGCATGGCATGAGAAAGTGAAATCAATAAAAAATTATGTAAGTTATCTCCACCAATCTCTTTCCTTGCAGTAAAAGACTGTAATATTTGTAGTATACGCGGACAAAACTCACTGAGTATAGCCTCGAACTCGGGGTCGGGCTGCCCCTCCTCCACCATGGGCAGGTCGTAGCCGAGCGCGCGCAGACACGACTTGAACTCGTGGTGGTTGAGTCGCCCCGAGCGGTCCTTGTCGAAGTGCTTGAACATCATCGAGAACTCCTTCAGCGCGTCCTCGCTGACGCCTGTGGAAATATTCACATTAATATAAGTGAATTTTTAAGAAAACAAAGGACTGAAGTAACTTCTTTTCAGTAGGAAACAGTACTGACCAGAGTGGTTTCTGGCCTGTATCTGTTGCTCGAGGTTATGCTGCATGCGCATGGACAGCTGGTCCAGTTGGTCCCACTGCTGCGCCAGGCCCACCGTGCTGTGCTCCGTGTAGCGGTTGTCCAAGATCAGATGCTCCTCCAGTGCTGCGCCTGGGGACAATTAAATTATCTTATCACTAAGCTACTAATTCAAATTATTGACTATCGAATTATTTTGTAAAATGGGTAATAACTTTCTTCACTAAAAGTGAAGAAGACAACTGTGTCACAGATTCTCGTTTTTATGATACAGTCTATAAAACAAAGTTTTAAATACATGCTAGTTTTGTAAACTTATATTTTTATATAAGTCCTAATATTTTATTATATTATATGTCATTAAACACGGTTGGACCAATTGTGTTGAAATTTTTTGAGCATATTTAAGTGGATTTAAAAATGTTTTAGAATCACCAATTTCGATGCGATGGAAAAATTTTCTGCTTATGTTGAAGAATAACATCTATCAAATTCGCTAGTACGATACGTAACATTACGTGCGTAATATAACGATAGATAAATATGTCTTAAGGATGTATACCAAGTTCCTCGAGGCGGCGCAGGTCGGCACGGCGCGCGCGCACCTCGCCCGCACGCTGCCGCAGCGCCGCCAGCTGCTGCTCCAGCGAGCCCGTGCCTTCCATCATGGACGTTCTGCGGAACACACCGACACTCTCATATTGTAAACAAACCGACAGACATTGCGGCACCGCACGACTAGCCAGCATACGGCGTTTGGCATTCTTACTAACAGCAACGTAACATAATGAGTAGTTATTGGAACACCTTTAAGCTGATTCACTCATTTGTCGCTGATATTTATTGATCGAATCAGATAAAACACAGACTCTTTCCACAAATCACAAAACAACAGTAAGAAAAGGAAAAAAATAGTGAACATTGTTATCAGGAATAAAGTTTTCGCTTAAATTCAACGTTGCGTTAAGCGGAAGTGGAATTAGTATTATTATTATAAAATTAAACAACAACTCAAAACACTCAAGAGTAAAAGTTAGATTATGTTCAATATTTACACAGTAATAGTAGTAGTTCGATATCAAACGAAACGATGTAAACTCCACCGTCAGATACTGTAAACTTGAAGCCAATCGGGTTTGCGGCGACATTGACGTACGTAGTGCGTTTATCGTCAGAGCTTGGCAACAACGGCCCACGGTAAAGATTACACATTTGTATATATACTTTTTCACATTATGAACACACGTTCATATCGGTGTCCTTAAGGGTAATAATTTTAAAACCCAGATTTCAAAATATCAAACACATTGAAATAAGGGAGACATTATTGCCAAGCCCACACAGTCTGTACAACGTTTAGTAGGAGCATTCACTCGACAATCCAATACTTTACCCGTCCCAGCCTAGCAGCCGGTACCTGCGCATCAATATCAAGTACACAATCATACAGTTTTGAAAACAAGAATTAAAATATAAATCAAAGTGTTCACCAACTCGTCGTTTAAAATTCACATTATATAAAATCAACTGCACTCTTCCAGCTTTTGTATGTCAGTTACATTTGACGAGATCGCATTAGAAGGCGAAAATCAGGTCTCTCTTTTCATTTGTGAACCATAAGACAAACTAATGTATGTTTGCACCATTTGCTACTTCAGGGCTTAACGGATTCTTTTAGTACCTATTTAAACTGTTAAGTGGCACTTTAAACACTGTAGATGTCAATAGATTTAAACAAATGAAATATCCCTAGTTATCTGCGGCAGTAACTAGAACTAACCGTGTCTCGGTGAGCCATTGATGGAACGCGTTGGCGTGCTTGGCGAACTCCTTGCGCAGCTTGTCGTTCTCCTCCTGCCGCTGCGCCTCCTTCGTCAACTCCACGTCGCGTTCCGCTGCATCACAAAATAAAAACATTCAGCACAATTCATTATTGTAAGTCTATATAACAAAGTGTCATTAAATGTAAAGCACATAATACATACACACACATAATACATTTGACGATCCGCGTGGCGTAATGGTCACCACGCCGGACCGCCGATCGAAGGGTCCTGGGTTCGATTCCCAGCGAGACCGAAATTTAAATGATGATGAGTTTTAACTGTTCTCGGTCTGGGTGTGTGTGTAATTGTCTTTCTGTGTTGTCTATGGCTGGCTCGGTTTTTATGGCTATGAGTGTGTGGCGTTATTTATTTATTTATTAATATACAGCAGGCAGTAGTATAGCTCACCGATGATCTTGCGCAGATTACGCCAGGTCTCCTCGAGCGCTTCCATAGTGAACCAGGTGTACGGGTTGGCGCCCACGTTGAACGACTTGATCTGTTCGTCCAGGGCTGCCAGCGCCTCAAAGTCGCTCTGAGCCGACGACAGCGACGCCTGCCAACAGTAACGATGGTGTAGTTGTGCTAGTGAATTGTGGACAACCCAACGCAGTTTATTTCGTATCAACCTGCTTTGTGCAAATTTTCAGTGTTTAGAGCAGAACCATTCCGAACTTGAAAAACTTACTACCTTGTGCTTAATACGTAAAGGCATAGTATTGCATACGATCATTACCTGGAACTGCGCATGCGCGTCACGCAGGGCTCTAATTTCTTCAATGGAGTTGCAACGGACAGGATCGGTCAAATCTTCCTCGGCGTTCTCAAACCACGAGTTGAATGCTGACGCCTACAAAAACGACATACAAATTACATTCATCCCAAATAGAGATATACAATCCAATTTAAAATTGCTGACATCGCAGAAAAAACGTACCTTCTTGGCGAACGTAAGGTAGAGCTCCTCTATCTGCCGGAATTGATCCTGCAGTTGTAGTAAGCGTTGCTTGCGCGCGGCGCTATCGGCCAGCAGGCGCTGCCAGCGGGCGATCACGTCGCCGTGGCGCCGCGAGATGGCGCCCGCCTGCTCGTGTCCCGCGCCCACCAGCTGCTCCTTCAGCTGCGTGATATTCTGGATGCCCTCGTGCTCGAAAGCCGCCAACCCTGAATAACCAGACTTATGACATAAGTAACTATTTATCCAAAACCGATGGATAACTCTCCTTTATTTCTAATATTATATGATTCTTTTATGAACTGTAAGATACAGTACAGGCAAGAGCCTGACTCAACATATCTGTTAGTAAAATGTGATTCGATTTGATTACCCTCTAATGTTAGATAGCATTTTGTATTATGGTGTATATCTAGTAGGTTGGTAAAATGCAAAAACATCAAAGACAGTGGCAGTTACCTGCGTCGAAGGTGTCCTGCTTGGTGAGCAGCGTCTGCACGGTGGAGAGGTCGCGGCCGAACTCGTCGGACCGCACGTGCGTCTCCTTGTCGGCGATCCACGACTCGACCACGTCCGCCTTCCACAGCAGCTGGAGGTACGCCGAGTTGTCCACCAGCGCCGCCTTGCGACGAGCCGCCAGGGCCGTCAGTTTCTCCAGCTTCGCCTGGGACGGACAGTCACATTACCGATTTGTAGAAATTTATCGTTGAAAATGTACAATATAAATAAATAAAATAATTGTTTGTACTTAAGAATTGTACAATTTTGCGAATTATCTCTCCTGTTATGAACTTGTAGTAGCCATACCAGGAGCAAAGCCCATTCCAATTTAACGAAATATCTTGTTTCATCATTTCTATAACATGTACAACAATTATACCACTCCAGAACTTTATCACCACTTAATCATCTCTGGATTTGTAAAGTGTAAATAGAATGTTATTATATTGATTATGTAGGTTTTTTTTTTTATAAAAATAGATAGGTAGATATATACTTCAATAAAGAGCAAATGTACTGGTGGTAGTGTGATGGAGGTGGTTACCTGCAGCGCATGCAGTCGGTGCGCGAGTGCGTCGGCGTGCAGGTTGCCGGCGGCCAGCAGCCGCTCGCCGTCGGCGCCGAGGTCCCGCACGCGCTCCCCGCGCGCCGCCAGCTCCGCCTCCAGCGCCTCGTGCTTCTTCAGCAGCCCCTGCACCGCCGCCATGCTGTCTCCCACCTCGCCCACCACTACCAGCTGCTGCTTTTCGCTACATAGCATAACGTAACATAATAGATATGATATTCGTAAACAAAATATTGAGTATATACGACAAGTTATTAACTCATATTAAATAGTATAATTTAATAACCCCATAAGCCTATTGCAGATACTCAGTAATTAGACAGTAGATTCCTAAATGTCATTGCTTCTAGAAGAAACACATTGTGACTGACCTTATCCAGGCCTCCTCTTCGTCGACCTTAGCGAGGAACTGCTGGTAGGCGAGCGACTGCTGCAGCTTGGCGCCGCGCTCGTCCGCCAGCGCCTGCAGCTCGGACCAGGCGTGCTCGAGCGCCCGCAGCCGCTGCTCGATCTCGGGAGCGCCCAGGTTGGACACGTCCATGAGCTTCTCGCCGGCGTCATGCACCGCCTGCACGGCCGGCTCGTGGCTGCCCAACTCCGCCTCCAGCCGCTTGTGCTTCTTCAGCAGATTCTGCACGCCCGTCAGGTCGCGTCCGTAGTCGTCCGACGCTACAAGCAATTTCTTCTCTCTGTCAACATATGAAAGAAAATGTAGAAATGAAAAATGAGGCGTAAGTAGCAAGTGATTGCACTTTATGACAGATTATCGGCACAGTTGGCTGAAAGGTGCTAGTAAGGTACTGACTTGATCCACGACTCCTCGTCAGCAATGTCGCGGAAGAACTGATGCAAGGTGTTAGCCTCATGAAGACGCGCGCGGCGGTGCGCGGCAAGCGAGCGTACTCGCTCGAAGCGCTCGTTGATGGCGGCGCGGCGCGACCCGATGCCCGCGCTGTCGAACTGTCCCGAGGACACCAGCGCGTCCGCTTGAGCATTCATATCTGTTCAAATCAACCAGTCAGTGTTAAACTTGGAAAAAACAATTATGTATTACAGATATTCATAATCCTAACCTGCGGAATATTTCACTCGTCATTCTGATGAAAAAATTTAAAGTCCTCAATTAACCAGGAGACAGTAGGTTGTAAATATTGAAATGATTTAAATTCAATGTTATTTTCGTAATATGTATTAAAATCAACCTATTCCTTCTGCCCGATGATTCCCCATGTTGCTGTTCACATGTTCACATCAACATAACTAACCTTGTACGGGTTGTTACTACCATACGATAGTTAAATGAAAGATGTTGTTATGTACGAGATTATATTTAAACGGGGATGTTGTTGATGAACGATAAAGAGCACGCGCGGTGTGTTTGTTTACCGAAATCGTACTAAATTGAATAATTAATTACAGCGCGCGTGACGCGTAAGATTGCTTAGCATGCAAGTTGTACGGTTGCACCGTACATGCTCCCCACCAAGATGAGATGAGATGAAATACAAGGTGATTTCATTTTGAATCTTAGAGTCTTTACTTAAATAACACCTTTCTTTGAACGGGCGAGACACTTTTATCAACTAATTCATTGTTTGAAATTACTCTACCACTATCACTAACACTAGCACTACACTGATCACTCATCGAAATGGCAGCGACTACCATGTCGGGATCCGGCCTCGGTGGAGCGGCGAGCTCCAAGCCCGCTGCAGCCTCCCTCGCCGTGGCCACGGGATAAGTTGCTTGGCGGCTCTGCCTCCGTCGATAGCAAATATAGGCGCAGCTTACTATTATCAATGCTGCGAGTCCTATATATATAGCCGTATAATGATGGATGTCATGATACGATATCTGGTTCAGTTGCACGTTGTCTTCTTTCAACGAAGTTAAACGATGTTTTATTTCTCTCAATTCAACATCAGTGTTGTTCTCGGTAGAGTATTCACTTAGAGAAGGTAATGAAAGGTTAATTAAATGATTAATAGGATTTATCGGAGTAAAATCTTGATTATTATTTATGTATAATTGATTGGTTTTCTCGCTTTCTGAATGTAACGAAAAGGTGTCTGTTTTGAGCATACAGCCGTGGTTGATTGCGAAAATTCCGGCATATTTCAACTGTATCGAAATCACTTTTTCATTGCATAACAATCGCACTTGACGCATATTGCAGCAAAAGTATAAATATTTATTTGTTACATATAATTCCGTCCAGATGTCTTCGCAATTATTTAAAACTTTAATGTAGCAGGCTTTTGTTTTAGGATTTTTCACACAAAATTGCTCATCACTTTTTAGTCGCATTTCAGGTTTCCTCAGGTGACAGAGAAATATATTATCGTTGTTATGTTGACATGCAGTCATATCTGCCAAGGAGAGTGTGTAATAGGAATCCTTTTTTAAATTAATGGCAACGTACGGTGAAATTGGTACGATACTATAAAAGCTGTCGTTGGACGGTATCGGTACGGGGATCGTATGGAATAATTCAAATGAATCCCGTGTCACTAAAGGTATCTTTATTTCAATTATCAAGTATTTCTGAGTCATTCTGGCCTTGACTAACAATAAATGGTATATAGATTTGAAGTCGTTTTGTACATTATATATGGGTAGAGTAATATCCTTTTCTAGATGACTTGAAATTAGGCTAAGCTGTTGTTTGAGCTGGTTTGGAGATATCATGTGATAATTGAAACGTCCGTGATAAATATCCGTTAAGGTGTCTAATAATGTTGTCTGCATATTTTTTAAGTTTCTCAAGATATTTGTAGCAGCGATTGATCCGAGGTTTACGTCATTAGTAAGAGCATTCCTCTCAGATTCTTGTTTATAAACATTTGATAGGTTATCTAATTTGTTGTTTAGTAGATTGAGATACTTGTGTTGTTTGTTAATGGATTGTTCCTCTCTCTTCAAAACGTTGTACTCTGCTTCAAATATCGAGGTCTGGTTTTTAAAGAGCGATCTCAGATGCTTTTCATTGTCTTGTATGAGTTGAATGTCTTGTTGGTATTTTTCTGCGAATTTCTCATCTAATACACCGAATAGCGTATTAGCCAGATACCCGACACCGTTGATAATGCCGCGACGTCGAATATCGTGGCGTGTACCGTGCGTATTTTCATTCAGTAGTACTCGATTGTAGTATTCCATTTCCTCGTATTCTCTTCGCAGCTGGAGGGTTATTATGTTACAATGGGTATTGTCCGATATTTTATTACATAATTGTTCAACGTAACTTAGATATTTTTTACAGGTTAATGTGCCTTGCCAGTACGGATCCATATCGTAGTATGCAACTATTCTCCACTCATCTCTAATAATTTGCATGTTGGAAATTTTATCAAAATATATGCCTTGGTTTTCCTTTAAAGAAGTGAAGTTATAATTAGCTTGACACATAGTTAGTAAACACATAATATAAACGAGGGACATCGCTATAGATGAGAAATTCAACTTTTTAGGTCGATTAGCTTTAGCTTTTTCGTTCGCCGATGTTAAAGGTTGTTCGGTGTTGTTAACTGGTTGTTTTGTATCGATGTTATTAACAGGCATGAAAGATATCTTGATAACCGGCCGTTTTACAAGTCCGTTTTTAGTCTTTAACGTGACCACGCGAACGTGTCCGTCGCTACCCGGATGAAGTTCTACGACACGGCCGAGAGCCCACTTCCCGGGCGGCAAGTTAGCATCCTTTATTAAGACAACATCGTTTAGTTTAACGTTCTCCTGGGTAGTTCTCCACTTACTCCTGGTAGATAATTGGCACAGGTATTCAGTCCGCCACCGTTTCCAAATATTTTCTACAACTTTTTGTATAAAATACCACCTGGTGCGCAAGTCCGTTTCAGTTCCAATAAACGTTAAATCTTGTTTAATATTGATAAAGCTGGACGGTGATAGAAAATCTAAGTCCTCTGGGTCTTCCGTTAGAGGACACAAAGGTCTAGAGTTAAGAACAGCCTCTAACTGTGTCAATATTGTCGTAAACTCTTCGTATGTGAGTTTGTGATCGTTTATGACAATTCTCATGTGTCGTTTTAGGCTCTTTACAGCGGCCTCCCACAGTCCTCCTGCTGAGGGCCACGACGGGGCGTTGAAATGCCACTCTATCTCCATCTCTACAATCTCTGCCATGAATTCTTCGCCGAAAATTTGTTGTATTTGTTCGTATTGATCTTGTAATATGTTGTTAGTACCCACAAAATTGGTTCCATTGTCACTATATATATGACGAGGAGTACCTCTTCTGGCAGACATTCTACGTAGGGCTGCGATGAATGCAGATGTAGTAAGATCCGACACAAGTTCTAAATGTATTAACTTCGTAGCCATACAAATGAAAACTGCCACGTATCCCTTTGAAGTTTTAATACCACGTCCCTTGTGGGCTTTTATCATGACGTGGCCAGTAAAATCCACTCCCGTGTGGTAAAACGGAGGATATGAATTACACCTGGACATTGGCAAGTCACCCATCAAGGGTGTGTGGTTGTTAGGGCTATACCTACGGCACCTGACACATGTCCTTAGTCGTTTCTTTACAGCTCGGTTGCCACCAATAATCCAATAATTTTGACGGATATTGGCTGCCGTTACTCGAGCACCGCCGTGAAACGTTAGTTTATGCGCGTGGTCGATTATCAGATCAGTTAATGGACTACTGTTTGGTAAAATAATCGGGTGTTTCATTTCTGCGTCAATTTTTGCATTCCTGAGCCTTCCGCCTACTCTTAGAATATTATTAGAGTCCATAAATGGATTTAGTTCAAGTAGTTTGCTTTTTGTAGATATAGGTAATTTTTGTTGCAATCTCGTAACTTCCGCGATATATTCATTGTGTTGAACATGCTTTATAAGTGTGTTACGTGCCTGTTTTATTTCTTCTACACTTAAAAATGTTTGTTTATTTGTAGCTTTATTCCTACTAATTTTGATAAATCGCTGTACCCATGCTAGCACGTGAATTAACTTTTTGAAAGAGCTGTATTTATTTAATAAACTGTTTATTATATTATCGTTTTTTGAAATAAAGTTAACGTGCTTAATTTTTCTAACCTCCTCATTAGGTATTGGAATTGTTGGTCGATCTATTACTTCGTATTCTTTTAACAACCAAGTAGGGCCTTGCCACCACAACGAATGTTCTTGCAATTGTTTAACATTCATACCTCTACTAGCACAGTCAGCTGGGTTCTCTGATGATTTAACATAACTCCAGCAACTAGCCGGTATTATCTCTGTTATTTTACAAACTCTGTTCGATACGAAGGTTTTCCAGCGTCCTGGATCGCCCCGAAGCCAACCCAAGACAACCATAGAATCTGACCAACAGAAGAGCTTCACCTTATAGCCCTTAAGACATCCTTGAACCTTGTTCATCAGTTTAGCTAGTAGTAAAGCTCCACTTAGTTCAATCCTAGGTAATGATACTTTTTTGGATACAGGTACTAACCGTGTTTTGCCGGCCAAGAGAGTCAACAATATTTTACCCATCCTTTTAATTCTACAATAAATGACACATGCATAGGCTTGGTTAGATGCATCACAGAAGCCATGGAATTCGACTATATCGTTCTCTTGCGTCCCCAACCATCTTGGTAATTGAAATTGTTCAATACCCGATAAGCTGTCCCTTAATGATATCCATTCATTACGAATTCTATCAGGTATTTTTTCATTCCAATTAATATTTGTGGCCCAGACGGTTTGAAAAAGTAATTTTAATTTAGTAGATAATGGTGAGAGCCACCCTAAAGGATCAAATAGTTTAGATATGTCCGAAAGCATTGATCTTTTAGTATATGTTGTGTTAGAATCGTCTAGTTTACATTGAAAGATAAAGCTGTCTGTTAAAGTATTCCAAAGAAGTCCTAGTGTTTTAGTTGAATTCTCTTGCTTAAATTCAAAGTTATCTCCCGTACTGTTATTATTAGTTGCATCTTGAATTAATTCGACTGAATTTGACTTCCACTTACGTAAATTAAAACCTCCATGCTTTAATAGACGAATAAGATCTTGTTTTAATTGTTTTGCACTTTCCAATGAATGAGCGCCGTGCAACACGTCATCCATGTAAAATGACTCCTCAAGTGTTTTTATTATATTGTAATTAAAGTTGTTTCTTTCATCGTCTGCCAACTGCTTTAGGGTCATCATCGCGAGGTAAGGCGCAGCCTTAGTACCATATGTAACCGTGCATAATTGATAAACATTTAAGCTGTCATTAGGTGAATCACGCCATACAATCTTTTGAAATGCCTGATCGGCTTCATTTATCCATATAAAACGAAACATTTTTTCGATATCTGCAGTAAATGCAAATTGAAACTGCCTCCATTTTATGAGTAAGGCTTGTAGATCTTGTTGCAAATTAGGCCCCTTAAGCATAAGATCGTTGAGACTCAGCCCTGATGACGTATTTTTCGATGCATTAAATACGACGCGTAACGCTGTAGTTGTAGAATCATTTCGTAAAACACAATGGTGCGGTAAATAACAATCAGGTTGTTGACTTCCAACGCAAGGTTTCATATGTCCGAGCATTAGGTATTCATGCATGAAAGATGTATATTGTTGCTTTATATTGTTATTATTAGTAAATTTTCGTTCTAAGTTTAGAAATTGTGCGCAAGCCAAGTTTTTACTTGAACCAATTTTTTCTTTAATTTCTTGCTTAAAGGGATATCTTACTACGTATGAGCCGTCTTCACGACGATACGTTGTTGACTTGTAGTAATCTAAGCAATGTACGTTTTCAGAAGATAGATTTTGTTCTTCCGAAATGTCCTCTATCTCCCAAAATTTTTGTATCTCCTCTATTTGATCTTGATGTATTACAACGTTGCATTGCAAGGTTGTAACATTACCGCAAAGAATCCAGCCTAAACGTGTTTGTTGAGCTATAGGTACAGTTTGATTCGATCTACTTATACCATTCTGAATAATGTTGGAGTATACCTCGGCTCCTAATAATATATCTACCGGGCGACTAATATAAAACTCTGGGTCCGCCAATGGAATATCGTCAAGATGAGACCATGTGGGTTTATCAAATGTTAAGCTCGGCAAATGTTTTATCAATGTGTTCATAATTAAGGCATTCGTCGTAAATTCATAGTCGGTATGTAGTGACGCGCATGTTATGTTTACAGCTCCCTTACATTGGCTAACCTTTGTTCCAATACCCGAAACGGCACCCTTACATTTTTCTCTCGGTAATGCTAACAGTTGAGAGGCCTTTTCCGATATTAAAGACGTTTGTGACCCTTGGTCGATAAGTGCGCGTAACTTATAATAAGCACCGTTGCTAGCTCGTACTTTAACAATAGCGGTAGCTAGTAATATTTCCGTTGCGTTATGATCTTGTTGTAACATCTGGTCTTTCTGACATTTATTTTGTGGATGTTGTTCTGTGACCAAAACAGCAGGTCTAGAAGTAGACGGTTCATCAGGTACATGTTGAGATACGAATTTTTTGAACGACTCATGTAGAACGGTGTGGTGCTTTCCCTGACATTCGTGGCACCTTCTGGTCGATATACATTCTTTGCCGCCGTGACTGAATAGGCAATTAAGGCATAAATTGTTCTTAGTAACAAAACTACGTTTTTGTTGCGGTGACAAATAAGCAAACGTATTACAAGCGCTTAACCAATGGCTCGCATTACAATACGGACATTTGAAACTTGTTTTGCTAGAAATTTTAGGTTGTGTAATTTTTGCAAAATTAGGTTTTGTATAAAAGTTACTTGTTTTAGGTTTAGATGTTAAAGAGAAATTATTAGTTTTATTTTGTTCTTGTTTTTTACGTGTTTCTATTCCCGATGTAAATTTCTTCTCCAAGTAATCCATAAACTCGTTCAGTTTAAATAATTCCCGAGGATTTTGTAACGATTCTAAAAATTGATTTTGAGTTTCTATATCTATTTTTTGCAACAATATTTGTACGATGAGTGGTTCCCAAGACATTACATCAACTCCCAAGTTTTTTATGGCATTTAATGATTCAAATGTTGTATCATGAACCCGTTTAAAATGACTGATAGTTGGTTGTTGAACTACTGGCAAATTCAAAATATGATTAACATGAGAGGAAAAGATCAATCTGGGATGATCATATCGGTTGTTTAAAATTTCCCAGCATCCAATGTAATTTTCTGAAGAAATTAAAAGATTTTGTATTAGATGTTCCGCTTCTCCTCTTACCTTACTCTTGAGGTATTGCATTTTTTGTAGGTTACTGAGGCTAGGATTATTATGAATAGCCTCAGTGAATAAATTTTTGAAAGGAACCCACTGTTGAAATGAACCACTGAATACAGGGATATCCATTTTTGGCGTGGACATCTCTCTGTATGTTGCAGAACTCAGTTTGTTATTAAGCAGTTGTTTCATTCTATCGTACATTTGCTCTGATTTTGTAAAGGATTGTTCATATTCCAAATTAGAACCTTCTAGATCTTGATCTAACTCCCAATGAAGTGAGTCAATGTTTTCCCATCGCGCCTGAAGTGTGCGTAATGAGTCGTTAATCTCCCACTCTTGTCTAATTACATCTATTTTACTTTCGATGTTATATATAGTTCTTGCAAAGGCCCGAAAGTTGCTACATTGCTTCCTAAGCATCTCATCTAATTTACTTGAAGCCCCTGTTGACGTTTTTGTTTTGGACAATGAGGATGGTCCAGGTTGTTCCTCATACTGAGTTGGAACTTTTTCGGAATCCAATTGAGTAGGAACTGACGTGTCTTTTGGCTCAGATGTTGTACTCAATAAACATTTTTGTTGCTCTTGTAAATAAAGATTTTTTACGTGTTTATACAGCTCAGCAGCCCTATCATATTCAGACATCGTAAAATAAGGATGTAACCTACTACCCTCTGATATTAATCTGTCATGATTGTACTCATACACTCTCCAGTAATTATCTAAAGTTTCCAATTTCTTTTTAAAATAATCAACGGTTTTACGATCCGCTCCGTCTTTTTTCAAATTAATTTCTAGTTTTTTAATACATTCATAAGTATTGGTTTGAGATTGGAAAAGCTCCTCCATATTGTATGTATTTTAATCTTCAATAATAAAAAATGGAAAGATCTTACTTGATGTTGTTGTTGTTGTTGAATACCGACACAGCTACTCCTTGACCAGTTGATCGTTGCGACCTTCGCCCACTGCACTTTTGGTATCCACTAGCACTGTTAGTTCCACCGCGAATTACGGTTTTTTTCGACAAAACCACTATAACGCGAGGTCTACTGATTCAATTTAATACTCGAAGGACCAATTTAACTATGTACGGGTTGTTACTACCATACGATAGTTAAATGAAAGATGTTGTTATGTACGAGATTATATTTAAACGGGGATGTTGTTGATGAACGATAAAGAGCACGCGCGGTGTGTTTGTTTACCGAAATCGTACTAAATTGAATAATTAATTACAGCGCGCGTGACGCGTAAGATTGCTTAGCATGCAAGTTGTACGGTTGCACCGTACAGTCGGAATTCTACAATACAGTTAATCACCACTCGTGATGTACAGTGCCGACGAAAAGACGATGTCATAGTGCGAAGTGCTTTAACTACTATTGTATTGTGGTATAGTTGAACCCTAACGGCACTTAAAACAAGTGGTACCTGACTAGCTATCTACCTAAAACAAATGTGAAGTATTTATTTTTAAATAAAGCATTGGAAGGGAGCGGCGTCATCTCTTATTTCTTTACCGCAGACACAGGTTTGCCTGCTTGTTGGTTGACTATTAACATGAGACACGCATGATATTAAATTGGAACAGGATCTCTGGTAGGAATTTTGTTACCATGTTTAATTATGTACCTACTATATAATAAGGAGAATTTATAATTAAATAATAGATACTTTTATTGCGCTATAACCAACACTAATCTGGTATACTAACTTGCACAGGCCGGCCTGACTGGGCAGTACTTCACTATTGCACGCAGAGTCCACGAGTCCTGCGGGCGTTTCTCGCTGTAGCTGTATGGGACACCTCGGCGGGCTTCCCTCCACGGCGTCTGTTTCGTATGATACGTTATTCATCTGTAATATTAATACAAATAAGTCATTAGGTACGAGTACATCTATTCTCCATGCCATACCTAGGACTGGAACTTCTCGGGAAAAGCTCCTTAATGAAGAGCTCCAAAGATCGTTCGATTCTATTCGCTACAAATGTGTAGTATCAATGATCACTTCTTTAAGTTGCTATGTCAATTTTCACTACTCTTACTACCCACTATATCAATATAAAATGTGGTTAAAACTTACAACAGTATGCTCTTATATTTGAAAGTACACAGTTACGTTTACTAAATAACTCTAGGAAATGGAGCGTGCATCGTTTTTTCTGCCAGGTTTAAATCTTTTAATTATAACTTCGCGAAAACTATATATTCAAACAAATGTTTTTGAAGAACACATTAGCTTATAGATACGTAAAAGTATATTGTAACCTGTAGCAGTGTCTGCAACTCGTGCGGTTCCTTATCGCGCAGGTAGAAGAGGCAGTTCCGCGGGTGGTGCGCGTGCAGCCCGAGCCGCGCGCAGTACTCGCTGAGACCGCAGCGCGCGCCCATCATGAACGGCTTGCCGCACCCGTAGCAGAACTCGTACTTGCATTGAGTGCACGTGAAGTGCATGCAGCCACCCCTGACGGAATACTAACTGCTTATTTTGTGCATACAGTAGTTATTACTTACTAGCTTTTACCCGCGGCTTTACCTGCGTTATCTTATAATTATTAGAACCAATATATTTTTTTTTATAAAAAGTATCCTATGTCCTTTTTAATACCTCTAAGAATATGTGTTCAAAGTTTCATGATAATCGGTTGGGTAGTTTTGGCATGAAAGCGTAACGAACAAACTTATATTCACATTAATATTAATGGTGATTAGCCATAATTACTTCTTAATACAGGGTTGCTAGTTTATAAATATTTTTGTATGTATAATGTTTTTATGTATATGGTAGTAGCTAAAATCGCAGGCTTCGGTAAGTAATTTAAAAGAGAGTTATCAGATGCCATATCAGTACCTACCTATTGTATTATATGTATGTTCAAGGCCCATTAATAAATTGGTTTTCTACATAGTAATTGCGCGAATTAGGTAAAAACTTTTAATAACATGCTATATTTTATTAGGACACTTTTTAAAATCTGTTACCACTGCTATTTTAACTTCAAATGCTACATAACGTATGGAAGCTACGTCCACACTAATAAACATGAATGCAAGCACAAATTTCAATCTAAATTGCTAATAAGGCGCATTAATTCAGTTATTACTTGGATTGACATAATCTTAATAATTACTTAATTACCTTGACAATGAGTATTTGAAATGGCACCGAGGACAGTCGAGGCCGTTTTCTTTGAGATGTTGTTGTACTGCCGCGACTGATTTCTCGGGATCGTTATCTTCTAACCATGCTGTATATTGCTCACATGTTAAGCCCTCATGATTTGTTGACCACTAAAACATCACAGAAATTTGTTTATTTGTAAATTGTTTGAAATAACATATTAATGTGAATATAATGTAAGTACTTATCAATTGTTTTTGTTAATAAAAATCGTCCAGTTATTATTTCTTTTCAACCTAATTTAAATTTCTCAATAACAATACACTCTTACCGGTTTTCTGCAAGTAGCACAACTAATAGATTTACATTCAGGACAGCGCAATTTCTTTTGTTTCGGATGTACAAAAAATCCGGAGGAGCATTCTACGCACCATCTGAAGTTAGGGTCTCTCGCTAAAGTCCTGTCTCTTAACTGCAATATAGTAATACATAAACAAACAATATTTTTCTAGATTTAATACAAGTGCAACCGAATGTATAGCTGTGTGAATGCAGCTTTAAAATTTACCTTTCTTTGAAACAATTCGTGCAAGTCTGGGTCAACCAAAGTTTTTAATTGTATGTCGAGATGCGCAAAATACTCAAGCCAAGAATCTTCGGGAAGATTTTCTAGTTCCGGTTCCTTACAGTAAGGGCACACGCAGTCAGCGATACTACGTTCTGATATTTGTACCGTGAAGTAAAGTCGGGCGCACTCACGACAACATCTGTGTGTACAACGTAACATCGACACCATCTGAAAAGGAATATGAATTGATTATAAAGTGAGCTTTTTAGTAAGTATATACTCGTATTTCAGACATTGTACCTCATGTTCTGGAAACTTAGAGGCGCACAGTTCACAGTCTTGCTGTAAATAAGTCAGTGCTGTCGTGAGATCAGTACATTCCAGTGCCGCTAGGAGTGCAGCGGGAGGGTCCGTTCCTCGAGCTATTAATTCTACTGCTAACTGCGCCTGTTCCCAGCTTTCTGTTGCACCCTCCGCTAACAGCATACGTGCTTGTCTCTAATATTAAGGGTTTTATTAATATACATTGAAATAAAAAAAATTATATATACAAAAGTAATGTTATAAATATTTACCTCTGGCGAGCCTTCTGGAAGCCGTACTCTTGCTAAGTCAATGAACTGACCCGAAATTCGACGAAGCGTAATAGGTTGCGGTGTAGAAGGTGTTGGAGTTGGTTCAGATTCTTGGGATGACTTAATAGTTCTCTGGTCGTAATCATCAGACTCACTATCTGACCATTCGTCTTCAGTTCGACATGTTTCTCGAAAAAAATTATTTTTTTCTGATGGCGGAGTCGTCTTCGGTGAGGAAGATGTCTGCTTTTGAATATTTAAAGGCGGTGCAGGCGCAGGTTTCTTTTTGCTTAAAGTCGACGATGTTGTAGCCTTTATTTCAGGGTTGATTGCAGTTCCTTGTTTGCCATTTAACAACTGATTTTGAAGTTGTTTTACATGTCCGCTTTGTACATTACCAAAATGAGATTTGGGTGGGGCCGGTGCAGGATATTGTTTTATTGAAGCTCGTCGGACTGGTACTTTTGAAGATATAACTTTAGAATTACTTTTATCCGTTTTCGTTTTGTTACTCTGTATCAATCTTATAAGTTTTGGAATACTTGATTTATTTGCATTTATACTAAGTTTAGGTTTAGGCTGGCTCCCATTATTAGTATTAGAAGAAACAATTTTGGAATCATTTTTAATTGATTCTGGGGTAGTACTTGGAAGTTCTGAATCATTTTTTATTGACGTGGAATTTTCTTCTGTTTGTTCTTGGGTTAGCTTTATATGCGTTTTTTGTTCATGACTGGAATTTATTTCAGTTTGTTTATCTACTACTATAGTATGTTTATTTGAATTTCCAGAATTATTTTCTAACCTTGTCACGTTACTATTAATATTTATTGTTGCAGTTTCTTCAACTTGGTCATCTGCTAAAATTGTCTCTAGAACAATATCATCGTTGGTTTCCGAAGCATCAGAACTCTCGTTCGAAGAGTCTTCAGCCTCATTAATAACCGCAACTAAGACATGTGGTTTGTTTTCTGATATAAATATTTTCCTAGGGTTGTCTGGATTAAAAGTAGTAATTGTCACAGTTTGTAATTCTACATTACTGATAATTGCATTTAATGGCTGTGGTTTGTTTTCAGATACAAGTACTTTTGTAGGGAACTCCGGATTATAGTGTATCATATTTATAGGTTGTTTAATTACAATTTGAGGAGGATTATTTTGTATGATTTTTTCTGGTGAGTTACGAATATATGTGTCTAATTTAGCGTCATATTTATTTTGTGAAACTGAATCATGTTTATTATTATTATTTAATTGTTCATAAATTTCATCGAATGTATTGACAGCCTCAAATAAATTATTATTTAAATCTTGTCTATTTTCTTTTTTTCCGTTTACTTGTAATGAAAATGTATGTTCTTCTTGTAAACTTTTTGCTATAGAATCTAATATTTCTATATTTGTTTGTTTAACATCTTCGATTTGATTATCTATGTGATCCATTGCTTCTTCAAATTGTTCATTGTCCTCGGAGCTAGTTCTGGCTGCAGGAGAAGGTCGATTTTCGAAATCTTTGTTAATGTCCTCATCACTGCTCGGAATTTCTTTTTCATCCGAGCTTAAGTCCTCAGTTTCGTTTTGTCTATCACTAAAATTAGAATCTTCATCAGAGGCAAAATGACTATCATTCGAACTGTTATCTTCTTCACTGTGTGATTTGCTTTGTTCATGTAGTGAAGTTATATCAGAATGAATTTCATTTTTCATTTGTTGTATAAGTTTAGCGGTATTATCAACCATGTCACGAAGATTTTCTGTTTTTTCTTCATCGGGAACAGTATTACGTGAAGTAGCGTCCAAGAGTTTTGAATCATATTTTTGTGTTACTTCTGGTTCAGGGCTCTGTAATGAATGACCAATACGTAGCGCGGTAGAGTTAGGAATAATGGTAGAGGGCATTATATTTTTACTAATAATGCTGGTAGATTCATCATCAGAATCGGTTTTCGTTGTTTTATATTTACTTCTACCCTTAGATAGTTTGTTTTTTGTATTTTTTTTGTCATCTAAAGTTCTTTTATTTTTAGGTTCTACCCTTATGGTCTCTTTATAATGTATTTTTGTGTTATTTTGATTTTCAGACAAAGTCGGTTCTTTGGTGACATTGGGTAAAGGACTCGATCGGGTTAATTCATTGTATGCTTTAATAAAATCATTCTCTAAATGTGTAAAGTCTAATGAACTGTTTTTATTTTGTGATACGTCAGTGCTTTTTATTTTTTTATTGTCCGTTACATTTTTATTAATTGAATTATCAGAGAGTAATCCTTTTAGGAGTAAATTCTCATTAATCGATGGTATTCCAGCTTGTGTAAGTAGCTTTTTTAGTTTTTCAGCAATATCTATTTTATTCATTATAACATTCGGAATTCCTTCTTTCTCATCAACATCACTTTCAGCATTTGTAACAAGGTGATCATTTAAGGAATTCAAATCACTTGCAAGATCTCCGTTACTCGAAGCATTGGAGTTATTTGTAACGATTATATTATTAGTAGCATTTGCGTATTCATCATCTAGACGGCGTTGATCATTTTCATTGGATCTTTTGTAATCAATGTCTAGCGGTAAATACATCCAGTCGTCGTCTTGCAATTTGTTTTTCGTCGGAACTTCGTAATCATCCGAACTTTCTTCCGCTGAAATGTAAATGTGACTGTTATGATGACGATATGGCGAACTTATGATATGTTATTGTTTTGTTCTGTTTGGATTACCGCGCGTGCGGTGTGAACGGCGCCCTGGTGGTGCCGCGTCATCATCCGCTCCATTGGGCGAGCCCCATATGTGGCCGCGCATTCGCCCGTCTTCGCTCACCCTGATGTCTTCTGACTAAAAAATATACAAGTATATGAACAGTTACGACGTTAAATGCTTTTAACATTATAACATGAATAATGTATAAGTACCTGTCTTCGACTGCGTTCGACACACTCGGTAACAGCGGGCCACATGGCACCGCGGTGCCTTGCGAGCGCTGCTCGGGCTTCTAACTCGGTAATATTGGCCCCAGGTGCTAGCCTGGCAGCTGCAGCGCGCACGCCCGCCACCAGACTGGGCCAGCGTTCACTGAGCCACGATAATGGTGCTAGCGGATTCTGAGCTAACGCCGCGTGTACCTCTGCCGCGCTGAAACCTAGCCGCTCCGCTTCGCCCATGAGTCGCGCTAGTTCAAGCCCGCGTTCGGCCTCGCGCCTCGCCCCAGCTCCGGCCAATGCCTCCAAGGACATAGCCCGGTTGCCCACAAGTGGTTCGGGTGAAGGAGCCTAAAAAGAGGTATAAGTCTAACGTATGTTTGAAACGAAATTGTCGAAACCTTGTTTTTTAGTGATGATACGTACTTAGTTACGGAATACGAGGTCGGTTCGTAGGAAGTTCCTATAAATTGAGAATTCAGAATGTAAAAATATTACATCTAAATCTACAATACACTACTAACCAATTATCTATATTCTCGTGAATTCATCTATTGCTGTTTGGTTTATTTATTTTATTTTATTTTATTAGAGCAACCAACAAGACAATACATTGTTCTTAAAGCTAAATAAATGAAATCTTGAGGTTTAAAACTTAATGTAGTCTTAA
>DWJN01000261.1:0-27089 GCA_018248895.1 Carystus phorcus
GATAGTTTAGTCAAGAATATTGTGTACAAAGAAGTTTTGTAGGCCTAATTTTTCACACACGCTAAACAAAAGAAAAGTCGCAAAAACTATACGTGCCTTAAACCCATTAATGGCCCACTACTGAGCACGGGTCTCTCCTCAACACTGAGGAAGTCTAGATCATACTCCACCACGCTGCCTTATTATTATTTATGTTTATGCAACGTTGAGCATTGAAAGAAGGTACTTACTGATCATTACACATGTGATATTTTGAAGATTATTATATGGAGTAGGATTATAAAATCCCTTTTATTTTTATTAAAACTTACAATAAAAAACATCGAGACGACATTTATGATGGTTCTATGTCTAAATGAATTTTTTTTTTGCAAACAATTTTTTGCACGAATATAAATATATTCTATGAAGTTATTTCGTAGACGATATTAAAATACCCGAATAGTTATTACTTGGGGCAGGAAACTGTGCCAAATGGTCTTCGCGTTCATTAATAAATTTGATTTCTGTTACAATAATACCTACGTGTTTGAATTAGGCGATCCCACGTCCGTTCATGCTGAGCTCACAACGGTAACTGCGGATAAATTTAGTTGTAGTGACGTGCTTTCCACAATTTATCGATATATAGCCTTTATATTATAATCGTTTTTTACCTATGAAGGTTAATGCTTGATAATCCCACCTGATGGTAAGTGGCAATGAAGTTGATAGGGCATGAACTTAAAAGCGTGCACATTCATTTCTTGTGAAGATAAATAAGCATATGTATATGATGGTTTTGAATTTCTCTATCTTTTAATGCGTTAAATGCAAGTTGCTGGTAAAAATGGAATAGGGTTTGTTGGATTGTAGATTTGCAAATTGTTACCCCACATCGGACCACTTAAAATATTCAAAGTTCATCGAACCGCAAACGCTACCATATACTTAATATGTTACGGAAATTATACTACAAAGACATAAAAGACATCATATAAGATTTGTATCATTTATTTCTGTTGACTAAAGCAATAGTATTTGCGTAATTTTAATCTTTACAGTTGGATAAGTTTTGACGATATTGACAATATAGAACTATGAAATATGTATGAAGTTGTGTAGATATTTTTTAAGAAGCTGTTTTTTACTAATGTAGTTATTTTTTTGTTACGTGTGCTTTTATTACTAAAAGTGTGATGTAAGTAGGTATTAATGACGATATTCAATTAACGCGACCATTTTTCAGCGCATGCTCAAATTTAGTGTGTATCGATAAAAAATAACTGCATCCGATGGAACATCACTATAGAACACGTGAACGTGAAGCTATTTTAGTTCGTTTTAAAATCCGCGGCGTTCGCGCAGTTACAGTATATAAATAGATCGCGTAAAAATCACATGTTCAACGTTCACCGACCACTGACCAGTCGTACACTAGACTTCTGCGAAGACGTGCGTATTTCTAATGAAATACAACTTCAGACATGGCTTAGACTTACACCTACACGGTGGCGAGTGTAAGTATAGATTTACACGTAGGAAAGGTTCTAGAAACTACTAGAAACATTCTCCACTAGATTTTATTTGTCGTAAGTAAGTAGTGGTATTGGGAAATAATTTCGCAATGGTTTCTAGTTACGATGCCTAACTATCGATAGTTGACCCCGAAAACTAGTCAGACTCGATAGTCTGACTATCGATATAGTATCAATAGTTTTACGTTGGATTGTTATGCTGGTTAATACTATGGATACTATCGATAATTTTGCACTATCGTTAATAACTAATATTACTATCAATACTATTGATAGTGCGATACTATTGTGACGTCACAAGTATAACAACATACACTATCTACTACGTCAACATACAGTACCGATAGTATGACAATATATCAAGAGACAATAGATTTATAGAAGAGATTGTTATCAAATGGAGCTTTATATAAAAAAAATACTATATTTTACTATTTTGGGTAAACGAAAACTTTATATATCTTTAGTGGGTAAACGTGGTGAACGCACCGAACCATCTCATTTTAGAGTTTTTAGAAGGTGGACAGTAACTATGTGCCTTAACACGCTGGTGAGATTAATGGTGGTGGTATGAGTCTCAGGATTAAACTGGATGGTTGAACCTAGGTACCACCAACCGAAGAAAAGTACGACACGTCATGAACAGGGAACACAATACCCCCGGGATTGTGGTTTGGCTTCATGATAGATGGTGTAGTTGGGTTCCATGGTAAATGTACCAGCATTTACCAGCACGCAGGGAAAACTAGAGGGTCTCGGCTTTAAATGATTATTATTTTCCATTTATAGCTTTATTGTTGTAACATTTGCAGTACGTATAATTTGATTGGTCCTATTACGTGGGATGTAATTACTATTGTCAAACTTTTACTTATTTAATTCGGTTACGTTATTGCTTTCCGTACTCAGTTATAAAATGGTTTTAAATATAATTCAAAGCGAATAAGTTTGATTGTGTATGTTGATTAAATTTATGATGATGGGCTATAAACGGTTTATTTTAACTATTTTAAATCCTGAACGTAATACGGTTGCGATTTCCGGTAGAGACCACGTAGGTATCTCACATATGTAATCTGCCCGTTTGAATGCTGAAAATGATTTCTGGTTTTAAATTACTTCTGTAAAATTCACAAAAATATTCGCACACTTTCATAAATTAGTGTAAAGACTGAGACAGAAAAAGTTTTTTTTTTATATAATACAGATAGGTTGCAAATATTGAAATTAAACTGCATAAAATTATAACAAAATGACGTTAATATTTAAATTAACTTAATATATATAAACTACGTGTCACTGTGTTTGTTCGTGATGGACTCTTAAACTACTCAACCGATTTTAATCAAATTTAGTACAACGTGTCCAGCTTGATCCAACTTAAAAGATAGAATAGGTTACATCTCAATTTATTAAGGTTTTTTTATTAAGGTTAAGTTTGTAAACAACGTTGATCATTTATTTATTTATTTCTTAATGCACCATATACAGAAGTATGGAGACAAAAGTTGGACTTAAAACTTTAAGCATTTTCTGCCAGTCGATCTTCAGACAAGTAAAAAAACAACAATAATTCTGTAAGTGACAACAGACATTTTATTAGAGTAGCTTTCTTCACAACAATTATCAACATTGATGAATATGAACATGAAGAATTTTGCTAAAAAAAAGTTAGGGTTGCGTGTGAATCACAAATTTATTATTAAACCTTGACGTTGTGAAAGAGTTTATTTATCACCGGTGTTGTGAGTATTTATCATTCTCTCTGTTATGAATAGACAGTGTAACGATGTCCCGTTAAAATGAATTATATTCTGTTTACACTTCCTTTTGTGTTCTTTGTTTTTATGAAAATAATAGACATTTACTAATTTGGCTATGGTCATATAAGCCATATCATATATAACAGATTTTGTATTTACACTGTATTTACGTCGTATTCGTATAAAAGAATATAAAAGTAGGGTAAGTTAGGTTAAGGGTAAATTGAATCCTTTTTTTGGAATGACAACGATGTGCTATTGACTTACACAACAAAGAAAAGTGTTAATTTTATTTACAAGCTGTATATTCTTGTATCTGAAGTAACTTGCCTTCTCGTGGTGAATTCTGAAGATCAACTGATAAAATATTAGACGTCGGGCGCCCTTTTTTAGGATCCACTTCGTAGTTTAAAGCAAATTTGACCCAACCTACAGTGTTTTATGATAAGGATGGTTAACAACATTATGTTTCCGAAAAATTTCAATGCACATCAAATCGTGAGAATCGTTTCATGAACATTGTATTTCGATTTTTAGTAGGCTTATATTTTCTTTCATAATACATTCCACCAGCATTAGAGCGATAGGTACTCTGATATTTGGTCGAATCTGCCCTTAATTACATTGTACATATCTATATAATAATGATGCACTATGGCTACGATCTTTATAGGCCCAGCGTAAAATGTTCCTTGACCTTGAATTAATTTAAGTATGTTTATGTAGCTGTAAAGAGTCAGTTCAGAAGCGAATCTACAGCTTCCTTGTTAACCAACATGGCCTCTGTGACGTCAAGATGTAACGAATAAATGAAATTTATTTATTAGAGGTTGTTTTTTACAAACACTTCTGTAGTCAATCTACGCAATCGGATAAATAACAGATGTGTATGAATGGTTACTGGTTATGGTTTTGTTGACTGTAGATTACACATATGCATCTATTATATATTAGTGACGTGGTCTGTTTCTGCAATCAATATCCAAACGCACCACAACATTGACCTCAAGTTTTGTTAACTTCCGTGTAGGGTGATAGTGCTCAATGGGGGCGCTTCTGGGGTTCCCCTCTCAAACGACACATTTTAGTTCATTATTACATAGTAATTATTTCTATATTCTTATATTTACCATATTTGTAACATAAAGTGTAAAAAATTAAGTTCACATAAGTTATAAAATTAAATTTAAAAGTGGAATAAATGAGTAGGTACTTAAAATTCGCTCATTTAAGTATTATTTATACTCTTTCTTACGTACACGTTGCTCTTTGTATTTCTTTATTTAAATGTTATTTATAATGTCTACTTTTACATATTCATTAATTACATGCACGGATTTCTATGAAAATGAAACATTCATATTAATTACAGCGTAACCAAAAATGTTTACATGTATATATTTTAATTTCTTTTTAACAACTTTCGAATATTTTAAGTAGTATAATGAAGACAGAAAATAAAAGGAGAAGGAATATTTATTCCTTAGTGTTGAAGTGCAACAATTAATACATTTAGAATTGAATATTATGCTAGGCTTGAATTTGTTCTTGCTGCAGAAGTACCATATATTCCCATTCATATTATTCAGTATTAGATGGTAATGAAACATAGTAATTATGTCAAATAATTAAACATTTTAATATGTAATCTTTTAACACACCTACTTCCATACTCCGTTAGGTCAAATTCCTAAATATAGTATAAGAAATACAGTTCGGTTTTTAATTTCCAGTCCAATACACGATAAATTACGGCTCGCTGAACAAGAAGTCTAGAATTTCCAGGAGTACATGTGCTTTTGTTTTTTCATATTCAACGTCTTACATTCTATTATTTAATACCATCAAGTCAACCGTATCATATTTTGACCCGTTTACATCAGAAAGCTCGTCTATTGATTTTTTAGTTATTAATAAAGTTGTATTCTTTACATGAATAAACGTTCCCCTAACTTACACAAGAGGTGTAAAAGCTACTTAAACCTAAGAATTAACAATAAATGTAACGTAAATAGTTCTCCGATTTATCTTCGAATCCGAGGCTTTTCGTTCATCAAGTATTAGCAATTAATAGAACTGTGTATGTGTGACTTTATGTTAGCAAAATGTTAATCCATAGTCGAAATCTAAGGACCTTTTTAAAAGCGATTATAGTCCTATCAGAGTTATATTTCAATATCTGACTCTGTATACTACATATGTACCTAAGTGTATAGTAATTTGTTTCTGTAAAGCAATTATGAATCTTGCAAATTCCACAAACTACCCTATTCTGAGTAAAGCTTCGAAATTAATCTAATTCCTGCTTAAACAAGAGTTTCAATGGTTTCTTAGTTGCTGAGCGGTCTTCGTTCCTACGCCGTAAATTTCCCTAAAGTCAAGACAATAAGCTCGCGAAGTTCAGCTCGCCGGCTCCACCCTAATTGCCCCCTCCCCGGGACGTCTAATGAAGATCCCGAAAGTCACGATAATGAAACATTCTTTTCGATACCATCCACGAGACAAATTGCTGTCCGCAATTAAAAACGTATTAAAAACAATCTTATTTAAAAATTTCTACCAAAAAACACTCTCCTCGGTGTGTTATCTGTTACAAATGATCTCTATTTTTTCTATGCACATGCCAATGACCTTTCCTGGTGCCGAGTGCATCAATGGCGCACGCACACCCGTCTTCTTCCTACCAAGAAGCCTTGGTATCTCCATCTCTTTTTCCAATCCAATTTCATGACTTCACGAGTTGCGTTCGAATCGATTTGTCTCGCCCTAACTCGCCGAGATTCCATCAGCGAAGATATATCGCTGTCTCGCTTTTCAAACCTGTCCCAGTGTTCCCGGATTTAATTTGCATTTTTTTAATACACGAGATTTGTTGCATTGATCACCAAAGATGTTTATATAGAATACACCACACCATTGTATGCGTTGGCTGATGGTACAAGATTTTGTGGCTAATCGATCTTACATTTTATGTTGTTTAGTTTATACTCAGTAAATGTTTAGTTCGGTTTTACGATGGCTATTTGAAAGCTTCAAACCGCTGCACATTATGTTCGACGCTATTGTGAAGTTTATCTCTCATTATGCGATGAAGCATCACAGTGGCCATCACAAAGGGATCGCTCGAGGACTTGCTTTCACTATCAATTTTCGCTTCAATCGGTTTCAATTATATCCGAACGTTTCTCATATCGGTTATTTGAGAGTTTATAGTCGATAGCACTTATTGCAATATTGCCAACTTTCGCGATTGTGTTGCGAAATTTAAATGGTAGTTTTTTTTTAATTAGTGAAAGTTACGCTTTCAATTAGAAATTTTAAAGATTTATCGCGTCCGTTTTGTAATGTATGGACACGTGAAATGGACGTATGCGAATTACTTTCTGTCAACAAATATTGTGTAATACCATTATACAAATGCGTTGATTCTTTGTTTACACAATTCGAAGTTTCGTATCGAATCGTGCAAGCAAGATCGTCGAAGCAATTTCTATGGAGTTAGGGAGTTTAAACTATATGAATGTAGACAGACAAAGCAATATAGCTACTGTTCTATTATGATAATGACATAGAAGAATTATTATTTATCGTGTCTAGACATATAAATATCTTTATTTTGAAAAAGAATTGTCACATAGACGGGTCTGCCGGTTTTTACTTAACTTCCGTGAATCAGAGGACATTTAAAGCATTAGTTTGAGATATTACTGTTAGTAACTTTAAAGTATGCCATCCGAAACACGAGGCTATTTGAGTTTATAGAAGATCATAAGCTTACCGTAGATATGTCAATACAGAAAAAATGTAAAATGCAAATTGTTCCGTGAAAATAAACGAATGTTGCGTTCAATCTCAAAATGACAAATTGTCGGTAGCAAACTTAAAACGAAACCAGTTTCACGGCTGCAATGACCACTTAACGCCAGGTGGGTACCGCGCTAGCTACTGCATTCTTACAAAAAAACTAATTTACAGTTAGCAAGCACGCTCATCTTATAACCGATCGAATACGCATGTTAAATCAAATTTCAACTCTTTGTTTATACGTATATGACTGCTTTTAGAAAGAATCTTGTAAATGCTTATGTGTACATTAATGTTGTGGTTGCATTGATACAATGTTTTGGGCAAGTATTTGAATTGTATAGCCATTAGTATACAGTTTTAGAGTTGGACATACTTAAAGATAAGTTAGATGCAGTCTGTTCTGTTCCTAACCTTAACTTACATCGTTTTATAACTGAACTAGTAGACCCGGCGAATTTTGTACCACCTTGGAATTTGCTTCGTTTTTTTAATATTGTTCAATCTCAGTAATGTTTTGATACATTGTTTATATGAAAATTAAAAGAAATATCTGTAAGCAATATCTGTAGTTAATGTGTCCTTTATGAGCAATGAAATTTGTGATGCTTCCAGGTAAACAAGATTGTAACGGAAGTATGAAAGTGTTTGTTATTATAGTAATATTACATAATATCTTCAATGCTATTATTGCTTATAAATACAATCCGGAAACTAGTCTCGTTCATATCAGCTCCTTTATACTCGGATATGCAAAACACGGCAAAGTTAGAAACAAAGTTACGGTACTGTAGTTTCAAACCACTATAACACAAACAGTAGTAATGTACTACGGATTACTTGAACCACTCCTTTCCATAATTCTCTATTACGGTCAATTAGCGTCGAGATGATGAGTTGGTTATAGGTGATCGTCACGCGACATGAGCTTTGCGTGTCCATTGTTACGTTTATGTGCCTCATCGATGACGTATATAGTTGATGCCGTCTAATATGATGGTAGTCAATGCAACTTATAAGGACAACCTTTTTTTATATTGATTTATAAGTTAATGCTTATCTACAGTCCCACCTAATGGTAAGCGGTGATGTAGTCTTGGGTGGTAAAACATTAACTTAGTAGCCTATTCACTCCTAACTTGAAGACTTGACTATAATCGAACGGGATTACCGACGCGGGCAATTTATTTCACATTTTTCACTTGCAGGTGTTGAAATGCTTTAGAATACAATTATAATCAGATTGGGTCTGTCATGAATCCATATCACAGCTTTAACAGTCTGCGAGGATCTTTATCCAGGTTTGAAATTAAACTCTCGTAGTGTACACATCAATATAGATGTAGCTTTGAAGGTTTGACATGTGGTTCTTTATATTATAGATAGATTGCTGAGCTGTGTATGAATTTAGTTAAATCCCGTTTATAGTGTTGAGTGGCAATACAGTTCTTTATTTGTCACCAGGATTATAAAGGTAATTAAAATATATGAGACCCAAGTATAAAGCTGGGTCCTGACTACTTTCTAGATCCGCAATTATGTTGGATTTGTATGAAATATATTAGGGTCATTACAAGTATAGAGGTACTTTGAATGCCAATCGGTATGTCAATTTAGTCACATGTATCATGGTCGTAGCCAGATATATGTATATAAGTATGAAATAAAAAATCTTGAAAACAAACACATTCAAGTTTAATGTCCACGATGATATAATTTCAAAATCATAGGTATATGTATAGAGGATTTCTGTACGGAAATACATAAAGCATCACCTATCTCACCTGAGCTATCCAACTACCTCGTTATTGGGAGAGATTCGTCTGTAAGTGCTGCATATTTTATACAATCGCCATGCTTGATCACTGCAGAGGTCACGCTCGATAACACCCGGCGAGCACGACTCAGTTGCAGCTGCATAGAAACAACGTGTTGATGACAATTTTGAATATATTACTTTAAGGACATACAAATCAACAGTGGCTTTAATAAGATCCTGCGGTTTATCAGCCATAGTTAATAAAGTGATATGTAGATGTCTCTGAATATAATTTCTATGAACCAATAAACCGTAAAGAAATTAACGGCAATGAAAACTTTCGGTCGAATCGGTCGTAAATTCAGCTTCGTCATTTTCAAATAAATCTGGGAAACAGCTGATAGGTCAACGACCGGCCAATGTCATTGACATTTTGTTCTATTAATGGTCTCTTAATTGATGGTCTATAACGACGTGGCTGTATCTAACGTGGACGTCAAATCCGTAGGATGTCCGACTTTAATTAAAATCTTTATAAACGAGATAAAATTTTATGAGTTAATGTGTGCCAATTATAACTGTTTTTGAAACTGTTTTGTTGATGTCACCGAATTATTAATTGCGAACGAAGCTTTTAAGCTTTTTGATCAAAAATTACTTTCGCGCTGTTAATTGTTGGTTTTGCGTAATTTAACAAAAGATGATTTCCTGTTTCTGTTAGAATGTTCATTTATTTTATTCGCTTCTACCATATATTTTTTCAGGGAATAATTGAATGCGCTAAAAAAAAGCTGTTATTTCGATTAAAAAAAATACTTTATAGTGGATAGTTCATTTACCGAGGAAGACTGTAGGCTGTATAACATAAAGCTACGACCAATAGTCGCCTAAATAAAACAGACAAATATTCCAACATGATGTGAAGTTCGCTGGGACTACTCTTAGTAAAGGTATAAAAGTAGTTTCTGAAAACCAGTTCCAATGAATCAGACTATTATTAGTAAATGCATACATACATATACAATGATCTGTTTTATTGTAATAGTTTTCAAAGTAGCAATCTATCGCAGTTACCATATTCTATATTCAACCATGCGATGGTTTTAACGTACATGTATATAATTATGTCAGTAATGTTAGGAAAGTAAAAAAGCGACCTCTCTACTAGTAATTCCATGTGCTGTGTTGATCATTTATCATAAGGGTAGCGCACCTGAAATTTGTTTTTGTAAGAACAAATTGTAATAATCTTAGGACTGTCTATTGTTTATTTTTAGTGATCCTTTGTGCATCATAAAAGGGCTATGTATGCTATAATCTATTAGTGTAAATTGAGTACAAATTGGTATTCAATTAGTGACAATCGACGTTGCTATTCGCAAGAACTTATCACACAACATTAGCCCATATTTGTCACCCACTAGCCCACTGACCGGCCCCACTTATTATTGCGTTTGCTGATATCAAACAGTTGATTAATTTGACAAAGCATTAACCACATTCGTTAGGTTAATTATATGTAATTAGTGTATGTCAATAGTATGAAAATAAGTAGGTGATTGATAATGGTAATATTTATGAGATTTCAAGGGCAGTGTGGCAATATTGCAAGTGACTTTGTGCCAGATCTGAATTGGTTTCGAATATACATAAATAATTGACTTGGAGTTCGACTTCCTTGATTCTGATTTATAATTTTATATTAAACCATTTACGCCTTATGTAAAGGACGCCCTATCCATCAATGAACCCAAGCCATCCACCTCAAGCAATATGCTGAGAAATGTACGAGTCAATAATATCGCGTTTCTGTTAAAGTCGCTGACCTTTTTATATATATTGACCTCTTTCTCATCCCCATAATTTAGGCTCATCTGTTGTGGTAATTTTAAGCAAAGGTAGGTAAACGATGATGGTGTTTCTAAAGTTATTTCAGTGTGGAGAGCCAGTGGCAAGGTGAAATTCATATCTCTCCGTGTTCAAGTTTAAAGAGCAAGTTGAAGCCATAACCGTTATCAGAGTGGCCAGGTGGTGCTGAGTTTGTCCCAACTTAGCTAATTATACCTCACCTGCATAGCGCAGCTGTCACTCAACTTTGAATAGCTCTCGGCGAATAAACAATGAAGTCCTAATATTACCAGAGTATAAATGAGGATTGCCGGTTTTGTTTTGTTTGATACTTGGACTTTCCTACGATTTTATTACCTTACTTTAGTCTGAGTTCTCAGAAGTAATTAATTGAATATACTATAAGATGAATGTATAGTGTATAAAATGTAATAGTTGCACCGAAAGCTCGTTTTTAGTTAGAACGCGTTTAAAGTAATTACAAGTAAAATTAGTTTTTCTTTGTTATATTTTCAATTTACTAGTTTATTACTAGTAGTCAAAAATTAATTATAGTTAAATCGGTTTTGAGACGGGCAATATCTAATTTATCCCTGTTATTTGAGAAGGGAAATCATCTAAAAGTTGTGCGACATCTTTCAAGGAATTTCTAGGTCTCAGGTTTAAGGAAATCCTTCGAGTATACATTTTTAATTGGTATTTCACACGAATGAAAATAAGTCGACGTAATTTTTACTGTAAAATATATGAAACTGAGTTTTCTTTTTAATCGTGGTACGTATCTATAAAAGTTACGTTTCGAGATTTCAGAAGCCATTTAACAATTTGGTTTCTAGAAATAGTTCTTCCTTTACTTCCAATGAAATTCTTTTGAAGATTATTTCATCAATAAACCTCTAAACCTTGTATATGTAAATAGAAAACGAGAGAGTTAACACGTACATTACACTCCACGCCGCAAGTAAAACATGAAACGCGACCGCCCCCAAAAGGAATCCCTCAAGTACGAAATTACTGACTGTAAGTACACCACGAGGGCTGTTCACACCCCCTCGGCTCGCATGTACGGGTGACGTGGGTAGTTCGTGTTTTCAAATTAGATCGCGAGCTTAGTTAAAAAGTGGCGAGGTTGTAATCATTATGGGTTTTTCGAGTAACTTCTTTTTAATGCAATTTAGTTACTCCGTCTGTCTGGTATTGATACAACGTGATGATAAAGAGAAATAAAATAAAATAAATGATAAGAGTGCATTTTGAAGATATATTTCAGAAAATACGTTTTTAATCTCGTCTCTAGTATAGGCATAAAATTTATAAAAATTGTTATAAGTATTACAGCGAATGTTGGGCGGGCTGTCTGTCCGAATGTCGTGAAGTATGTAGTTAGGTTAGTAAAAAGCGGTTATTTTAATATTACAAAGAGACACTTCAATTTTATTTATTCCGTAAAAGATGTTTTTGATATCCCTGCACGTGCAGGCAGA
Organism: Carystus phorcus; assembly: GCA_018248895.1. Lineage (NCBI taxonomy): Eukaryota > Metazoa > Arthropoda > Insecta > Lepidoptera > Hesperiidae > Carystus > Carystus phorcus. The sequence goes on from DWJN01000261.1 coordinate 12,176, forward strand.
TATGTCATAATGATTATTGCATTATCAATTTGAGCAGAATATTATATACAAACACCTGGCGGCTGACATTGAAATCGATACCGATGTGTTCGGTTTTTCCTCGTATAAAATTGACTACTTAGATGATAGAGCAAGAATTTATAATCTAGTAACTGGCACCCGCTTTGTTTTAGAAAAGCTATGTCTTATGTTTACCAACTGATTTAGAAAGATTTAAACTTATGATGCGGAAGCGTTCATATCTCGGTAGCTCACGTCGATCGTAAGCGATCTACCGAATTGAAAAACTGGGGACGCGGGTGGTACGTAAATAGATGAAGGCTAGTGGCAAAAGTTCTTGGGCGCTTATGTGATTCTGAGGGGTCAAGCCATCGGTCCCTGTTGTTCTCAGAGATAGCAGTCGTTAAATAATGTCGGGAGCTTTCGGGTGGCTTAAAAACACCCAATGCTTGGTTTGGCCACAGACTCCTCCACTAATATTGGAGCAGTATCATGGAGTATACTCCAAGCCTTCTCAGGGAGTGATGAGGAGAGATCACTGTCCGTTAGTCAGCCACTAATGGCTTGAAGACATAACAAATGTACCAACAATTTTATAAATACACATCATAACAATATTAGTTTTGTTAATATTAGACGTCAGGTTATACAAGTACGTCTTGCGCTGAGACTACCGCTTTTGTAAAAGTGCTTTGTCATGTAGGAAAATAAACTACAAAAGAAACTCCTACATACCACATAACAACATAATGTACCCATACAATTATTTATATTGATACAAAAAACATCATAGTCAGAAGCAAGGAAACCTGGTTTTATATTCACTTAAAAAACGACAATATGTGTTTCCACTATATGATAAGAGATGGCGCTACGTCATTCCTAATTCAAGTTTTCTTCGTATTTTTTTAAATAACTTTGATGAACAAAAGATCCGAATCTTCAGATATGGTTATTGAAAGTGGTGAGAAAACGAATTAAGACAATGCTCTAGCATTAGGTAGTAGTACCGCAGTATAGCTAAGAAACAAGACTATAAGTCTGCTACGTATAGTATAAACCACAGAAATTTTCAAGGGGACGACACTTCAATTAAACCATACATCCGGTTTACTGTATAATCGTATGATGTTTTGAGATAATGATTTGAAATTACAAGGGCTTAAACGTTTCATATACAAATCTGATACTATTCTTGCCAAAACCCAGGGCAAAGTAAGAATGTCACTAATGAGGAGACGTGAATTTTATTGTATATCAAAAGTGTGAATATACGAAGAGGTTATTGGCCAAGCTGCGTGTCAAAAGTTCTTAGGCGGATAAAGATTAACCATATCTGTCTCGATATATCTATGCCGGCGAAGAAATTTAAACAAATTAGAAACGCGATGATCTTACACCGAATATAGAGCCTTCATCATCGATTTGCCACAGCGCCATTGTTGAAACACTAAATCCATTATATTATGAATCGTCTACAGTTTTTGTCTCAAAGCTTATGCCTCTTAGGTTCGTGTTTTAACCAGTTTGGCTTACTACAAAAACTTTAACTGGCAACCGTCTAACAAAAGAAGCAATTTGGTTTGCCTCGGCCGTCTTGATCTCTAGGAGCACCGGATAATGGGAAGAAATGAGATGGAGCTATAGATAAAGAGATACAGATAGGATAAAACGCTAAAAAACGTGGCTCGCCGTGATTAATGCCGAGTCGTGACCATTTATCTCGTCTAAGGAGTGCACTACGTACTAGGAACCGAACGCTGGCTTGATGGCAGATCTTTGTCTTTGCGAAGAGCATTATTGAGTATTCGGTAGTAATGATATTTCAGAGTAACGACTAAAAAAGGTCTAGGAACTTTTTATAAAATGTTGGACATGATTGAATTGTGCTGCAATATTGGCTCGGGTACAACACGGTTTACTTAGGAAATGCCTCTGGGAACTGTGCACTACTTTTTGAGATGATCGGTATGACGTACATTTTGATTCAATATACAACTCCAAAATGTTCCATCACTGGAGTCGGGTCTGAATTGGTAGACTTAACCTCTGTGAATTTTTATTTATTTATCGTAAAAACTGTAAACTTGGTTTACAAATATGAGAATTGAATGCCAAGAGGCATTCTGTTATATTCAATCCATGGTGTATGTGAGAATGTGTGGCGGGTCTCAAAAATAATTTTAATATCTTATGACATAATTTAATCAACGGTTTACGTAAACATGACTGATAAATTTGATCAACGACAGAGTATCACATGCTTATTGAACATTATCTTAAAAGTTATTGGTATTTGCTTCAGTGCATGGGTTTTGTTTAAATAAAGGGGCAAGACTTCGTTAATTTTGAATACACACGTAATTTACAATAAATGGTGCCTACCTGATTTGTTCTCAAACCAATCGCTACTTTATACTACTCCTAATTGATAATATCCGCTAAAACCTGTAGAAAGCTTGACTGATTCAGCTCCATCTTGTAACCTCGCAGTTTTAATATGCACATCGAATTGAATGCAATTCTTTAAACCGGTTCAGCTTAAGACCTAACATTGGTGCAGGAATAGACGTGACACGGCAAGTTGTCAATCGCATCCTACATCGACCAGCAATATAACTAGTTTCCATTCACTATTCATTTGAAACTTACAATACCTAGTTGTTTAACGATTATAAATCGTTATAAGACGTCTATAATTTGCTAGCTTTATGCATAATTCACGTCATATGCATTGTGTTGTACTTTGACAGTTATAAAACCTTATGATATATTGTAACACGTATAGAAATTATTTTAGTCTCTCTGTAATAATGTAATAATAAATGTGCCGGATTTTCTATAATAATTTATACTGGCAGGGGATATACATTGGTTAGACTCGTATGGAAACCGCATGTTATGACCAAACTACGATCAGTCCGTAAAGTCAATTCTTTTTTTTTTTTTTTGTCAATTCGTGTAGGTACTTCATCCATCTTTCACTAATTTGTTGAAGCGATTGAATGAAGCGATACGTTTTAAATGTTTTGAGTTAATGCATTCTTTGAAGCTCATTTTTTCAGTTTTGTTTTCGTCTTTTAATTAATGTCTAATATACACACAACCAAAGAATATGTGTTTAGACTCAAACCTGGATCCCCTAGATAAGTGATCGACGGTAAAACCACTACCAATTCTTATACGAGTATGTGTTATCATTCGGCGTACACAAAGTATGTTTTTTAACCATTTGTATACCTGACATGTATGATGCAATGTCTAACAAGAAACTTGTGCCTAGATTTAACATGAAGGTATTGTGGTGTCGCAACGAAGCCCAATTAACGGCTGTCAGGTCAGTGGCCCGGCGGCTGTGGTCTGCGGTCGCATTGAGCAACCGTAGTGACAGTATTGTGGTAGAGTTGTGGCGGTAGATAGAAGAATTTGCGGGCTACGTCACGACATTAGTGCGAAGTTATTTTGTTCGACCTTGCTTGTGGCACTCTCGTCCGTGTGATTAAGTGTAAAGGGTTAAGATGTAAATGTACCTGGTGGCGATTTCAGATGGGTTTTGAACACAAACCCCAATGCCATGCTGGTAGACCAGGATATCGTAGGTGGCGATATAAGCGGAACCGCTTGGATGTAAGGGCTTCGCGTAAGGATTACTTTATCAATATTATTATTAAGTCAGTGTAGTGACCGGCCTTCGCCTCGATTATTATACATTACTTTACTTTTGATGTATTTTACTTTGTGTACATAAATACATAATTTTTTTTTAATATTATGCCATTCATGTTTACATTATGCGTGTGTCGTGTCAGTGTGAGAAAAAAATTTAAATGTCCGTCCTACTGTAATTTTGCCATAATACCATCTATAGTGCTTACTTGATTGATTTCATCGGAACGTGTTTTTTGAGTGAGAAATTTTTTCGGGATAAAAGGGAGCTTGTTGCACTCTCCAGTCCTTCAACTAACTGCATAATAAATATCACATCCACCCATCGCTCCATTTTTATGTGCAAGGGCAACAGACAAATAAACAAACACGCCTTTGCATTTATAATATTTATATGGATTAATACTGTTACTGGTATTTCTAGAAAGAGCTTGAGTAACTATCACACAATAACAAATACGTGAAGGTTCAATTAAAACTTAACACGTATGTATGTTTCGTTAGATATTGAAACGGACAACATAAATAAATACGTTATTTTTCGTAGTTCGATATCAAGATCGCTTGGAGCTCGTTACGTGTATTACCGACATAAAGCAGAATGTATGATGGTCTTAATTGCGGTCAAGACATTGACATAATATATTACGCTATTATTTTTAACTACTAGTTACCTATGATCAATAGTGGACTTTGAAGAACTTGAGCAGTTTTTTGTTTCGACAAAACATTTATTATTTATGATGTTAAATAATAGATGGAGTTGATAGTTATAGATTTTTTTACACTATGTTTTTTTGAGAATTGTTTTTGTGCTATTTTTTTATATAAGTTGATGCTTGATGTTAACCCCACGTCATGGTTATGTGAATTACATAAAGTAACACCACAAAAATGGTTGACACGTTGCTGTTGAAGGGATATAGAATTTTATAGTCATTTTATATTCGTATGACTATTTTGAAGAGTATCTATCTCATAGCAATTGCTTAAAGTAAGTTATGAGGAAGTTTCTGATTCAAGATCGAGACGACAAAGGAGTATTCCTACCGATCAGTATGTCCGGACGATCAATTACATTCATGTTAGCTCCAGACTACGAAGAACTTGAAAAAAAAAGCTACAGATCAACTCACTGCAACTGGTTCGTTGACAGTAAATTGAGATTGTCGTATTATTTTCATATTTTTTGACGCTTCAATACTATGACGTACCGACTGGTGATTAAAAAAATAACCTGAAATTTTGACATATATTTGTGTATGAAAGATATAATCGTAAAGGAATAGTTTTTTATTATTAAAATAGATCACAGTAAAAGTAACATTAATTTGATAAAGCAACAATAACTTATAGTTTCTTTGAAGTTTAAATTAAACGAAAGCTTCACTCTTAAAACATATCTAGTGTCCAAAATTCTGACTTAAAACCATATCTATAATATACTTGTTATACTGAGAGAAAAATATGATTTTGTTTGGGTAATAAAGTAGTTTTAATAGCAAATTAATTATTTATGATGTATTTTTGTACTATCTCTACTACAATGAATAGACCCTGTGTATGATAAAAGAGTAAATGAATTATAGGGAACAAGAAAGGCTTATAATAAAATTATAATAGGAAATAATACTATTTCAGACTGAGGAGACTACAAAGGACTATAAAAAGTATACGGAGACGTCTACGAGACTTCATACAATTATGTTGGTCATTGACTTATTAAAAGAAATGTTATTTTAGAGTGATATCTAAAACATTTTATTACTGATAAATTAATAAAATAAAAAGTGTAGTAATGAGGGTGGTTAATGAAACACATTTATTTATGTTTTTTATTTTAAATGTTCCAAGTTGAATGACATACTTCATAAGATAAGTTATTGCTAATACTTATTGTAATTCTCTTTTAAAACCTACGAATATTTCAAAATAGATTATCTTGATGAAAATTCTGGCATTGGTAATAGTAAAATTTTCAATTAGTAACGTATTTGTTTGCATTTTGGTAGTATTTTTTATTACATCACATGCAAAACTCGCCGCTACATCATGCGGTTTCAATTGATGCATTTTGACTTTTTAAAGAATGTAATGTAAATATAAATAAAATTAAAATAAAAAATAAACCTTTTGTATACTAATCGGAATTAATCAGATTTCTTCTAAGTTTATAAATTAGCTTGGTCAACCATCACAGCTCACATTATGAGAGTCCCAATTTCAGCTTTGGGATAGTTATGGTTTGTGAGAGATGGTAAAATGTTCATAATACATATGAAACTTATACCTTTAGATAAAGCGTAAAACGGAGAACGTATTAGTTTATACTTTACATACTTATGTACATAAAGGTAATACCTCAAAAAATAACAATATTTTCAAGGTGTAAATGTTAAGTAGAGGTTTCACCAATCAAATTGAGTGCAGGTTATTAAATTTTAATATGTATATTGTGCATATAAACGTACCGTCTATTTTCAATACATTATTTGCGGCATCATTATTCATAATTTACATACAAGAAGATATCACTCGCCTAGCACTATAACGGTCACAAATTCTCCCTAACAGCCGCCCTAGTGCAAACTATAAATCATAATAATACGTAAAGGGGGTGAGACCCTGATACGCCGGTAAGTGAATTATGCGATAAAATCAATACTATACGGGAATTGTTTTGTTTATATGTATATGCCACCCTTGCTTGCTCTGATATACTTGCAGGCTTGCTGAGGTGTTACAAATAACCATGAGAAGAGCCACCATTATCATAATGCAGTTTCTTAAACTACGTTTGCCCTTCAACCCATGAATGGCTCACTACTGAGCATGGGTCTTTCCTCATCACTGAGGAGGTCTAGAGCATACTGCACCACGCTGCTCCAGTGCGGATTGGTGGAGGAAAGTTGAATTAAAAGACGTTTAACATGACCTTACGTTAGAAAATTCAGAAATAAGAGACACAGAATTTGATGATAAATACAAGTAATTGAATTGCTGCCATTTGAATTTTTGCCCTAGCTGAGATTCGCCCCTGGGTGCTCCTGATCTAACGGGGTTACGAATAAAATAAAGAATATAAACTTCCATTTGTCTTTATATGTATGTATATAGTTCTTCTGTTCGTGTGTATGTCACTTAACTGTTCCTGCACGGTTGCACTTATTTTTATAGACGTTTTGTGTGTGTTTAATCGGATTTGAGAATAGTTAAGATTCACAATTCGAGCCGATTGAAAATGTTTTGTTATATTACAGGAATAATATTTGACGAATACGCCAATTATCTTTTAAACTAAAAGTGAATTTCTTGTAACTGTTTCACTGAACAAAAATATTATTACAACTAGATTAGAACTTCATAATTTTTGGCTGAAAATTTCTCTTTTCGTGTACACAAGTGTCTTCAACCCCCCTCCTAGTCCCCACACCATCAAATTGACGCGTCGCTAGCGTCGCGACGTCGCAGACGGCTGGGTTTCGGTTTCAAAACAAAATATGTAGGGATTTTGCCGACTCCAGGTAAACGAGTAACTACTATAAATATTACATACATAGCTTTCAGTATCCAGACGTATCTAGGATTTGTGTTTTTGTTGGTTTTTGCAATTACCAATTTTACCCACGACTTTTTAATTTTTTTTATGCCGTAAGCAGGCAAACGAGCAGGTCACCTAATGGTAAGTGATCCATTACCCATGGACTTTAGTAACACCAGGGATGTCACCAAGAATGCCGGCCAAGAAGGAAGCGATGAACTCGCTTCTTGAAGGTCCTCATGTCATATCACTGTGGGAACACCGATGCAGGAAGTACCACAGTTTACACGTACGGGACAGAAACTGAGACCTACGACTGCTACGTCTTAAACAATATACGTAAAATGTCGACATAATAAAATTGTCGAGTAACAATTAGTCATTCTTGTTTATAAAAGTTACTATATTTACACGTAAACGTGTGAGGTTGCGCAAGTAAATGCGTGTGCATCGGTCACAATAACATTGGCCGTGCTAGCGCTGCAGTAACAATTCTTTGTTACCAAAGCACGTCCGCTATGATCACGTGGTCACGTGTATTATATACCAGTTCTATTAGAACAATAACAATAATATTTTACTTTAGCTTAACTCATGAGTATTAGTGTGTTGCGTTAGAAGGTAATGGGAAGTGATTTTTTAACATGCGTCTACATATGTATTTCTTTTAATATCTAGTAAGACATAAAGTGGTACTCATATAGAATTACATAAAATATATAATTTCAATATAATTATCTTGTACACTAAAACGAGTTATGTATTTCTTTAGCTCGGGTGTATGTTGCCGAATTGATCTAAAACCTTTCTTAGATGTGTGAACCAAATTCGAAAAAGGTATACTCGTAGATTCACAATTCGATTTGACAAGTTTTCAAGTAAAATGTTTTGTAACTGTTAATTATTTTAAATATATATATAAACCCATGATACAAACCACTGACAGTTTCGATAGGAATAAATAAAGAATTACAAGTTGGTAAGAAATCCAAACATGGTCCGACATGCAACATCGTAATTAACTACCTGAATATTTTAAAAGTAATAATAAGTTATTACCTAATGTCATATATGTTAATAATTAACGTCTTTGTTCTACACCACTGTTTTATGATCTCATTAATATTATTTAAACGCTTAGGGCTATCCTATTGATGATTCATAAATCATAATATACATTGAATAATAGAGGAAACGAGAATGTGCACTGATATGAACATGGTCATTAAATTATTGCCTTATTGGTAATAATCTCAAATAAGTCGAGGTCGTATCACAAATAAACTTTATAGAAATAATATATTCAGTGTTTCTTGTAGGTAATGCAAATAATAGGTCGTTGTTTCGAATGAACTACGTATTGTAGCAGATGTTAAAAATGGTTGTAGTCTAGTCGATGCCCAATCAATTATTGATTAAGGTACCTTCCAACAATCTTCAAGCAAAATGTGCAAAATGTATGATGGGATATATCTTAGACTTGCGTAGCACCTCCCTTCCTTCCACTGGAATGAACTGCATTAGCAATCAGATCCCATTTAAATTTTGGTTTTTGTTGCAAATAATATCTGACGGATTTACTATTATGTAAAGCTGCAGAGATCTTCGATGTATGGGTTGTGTTACACATATATAATAAATGCGGTAGAAATACAACAGAAATATAAACATTTGCTTGAGAACCGATAATACATCAATTTTCTCGTATGAGTTTAAAATCAACTCGTTAATTAAAAGCAAATAAAACAGTTTCAGATGTGACTTTAATTACCACATTGGATGCTTTTGTTCGCGAGTGCCTCACGGAACTTTAGCAGGTATTAATGCGAGAGTGAACAAGTTTCTCGTCCATTGACATTTTTTCAAGAGACTTTAATTCACCTGGGTTTTCATTCAGATGTAGTTAAACATGAGTTAAACATGGTTAGTCTTTTAGAGGTGAAAGTAGTCGTCAATCGGTTAAAATATTTATCTATTCATATTACTAGGGTGTATTAGGGCGGATAGAATACTAACTTCAATCCTATGACAGATTAGGTGATTGTAGGAAACTTTAGAAGCTCGCGCTAAGTGATAAGACTTCACGTAAGAATTACATTATCAATGTTATTATTAAGACACCGTAATTATGATCTTGCTATGAATAAAGCCTGTCTGGCTGTTAGCTTATAGCTACTCCTGTTTGTGACAGCCGCTTAACGACTTGTGTTTCAGGAGGCCTGAGAGTTAAGAGTACTTTCTTTGTTTCTCTCTTTTCTTTTTTGGCTTTCACCGCATCGGTGATGCCTCTGCTGTTATTAATGTCCAAAGCCGAAAGTGTCCACGTACTAACAGGTACGAGAAGTGTTAGTTGGTCGGCTATTTATATTAAAATTACCGATTCCTTTGCATGGAAGTTAAATGAGAAAATCCATAATTTATTTTAAGATTTTTTGCGTTTGTTACCATTGCAGTTTTCACTAAATTATCGTAGGTAATCTTGAAATAGCGTATAGTATTGGTTTTATTTAAATCGGCCTTAATTTAATCGAAATATTTTTTGGAGTCTGCCTAGTAAGACATAAAAACCGAAGTGAAGTTGAGTAGTTTAAAAATATGACGCTTCCGTAGTCAGCACATGTACTGTCGGATCCCGTGGGAAAGTGTTTTGGGGAGATGTTTCAACATTTTAATGACGACAGCGGTTGGTACTCTCCCAATTACTTTTACGATGGGGCGCGGGTGACTCGTAAATTATCCTTCGTACTAGTTTGGTGCGGGGCTCTTACGATATGAAATACTTCATCGTTCTGCTCTTTATGTAACGGATGCCTGTTTGTATGAATTATTGTCGAACCCCGTGCTTCACTGTGGTTCAGTCTAACACTTATAGAGTAACTAGCAGACCCGGCCACGCGTTGCTGTAACTAAGGTTTACATACTCAATTTAACCGACTTATTACACCGCCATCTGTTAGAATCTTATGGAACTAATCCTTTGTAAGATATTAAACAAATGATTTGCAATAAAACATTATTGCGACTATAAATTAAGATGTCAGCTATCCTATCTTTCAAGTTGGGTCAAACTGCACACGATGTGCAAAATTTGGTTAAAAATGGTTAAGTAGTTTAGGAGTCCATCGCGGAGAAATACTGACACGTAATTTATATATATTAAGATAACCATTGTAACGAGAGCAATACTTATGTCAAATTGTAAGTCTTATGTATATTACTTTTTTAGATGGGGAAACGCACTAACTTAGTTAAAGTATATTTATTCCCTCTCCTCTTGAAGTATCCCTTGTAAGTATCCCAGAAAATTTAAATTGCTTATTCCCGTGGAAACTTCAGAAAAAGTTATACAAACACTCGTTGAACATACTGAATGGGCTAACTAAGTTAATGCTTTACCACCCAAGACTACATCACCGCTTACCATCAGGCGGGACTGTAGTCAAGAATTAACTTATAATTAAAAAAAAATATGTTCCATAAAAAAAATCAATGTTTTAAAATATAATACTTTACTACTAACGAAATCTAGTCAACATTGTAAATTAACAATATTATCACTAGGAAACCAGGAAATGAAAATGACTCACGAGTAAAAACGAATTACAATTTCTAACAAAGAGACGAAATGCGTGCTAAATATAATACTTAAAGACTGGGGATGAAGGGTGACGCATTGTCCATTGTCGCGATGGTGAGAGTTATGTTTAAATAACCTTTACAGTAACAAATGTCCACAGAACAATATGCGTGCACTGCGGGGGGTTATCCATGGAACTGGTATTGATATTGTCATAAGTTATTAATAAACCATGTTACGCTGGTGTTACGGTAGCCATATTTTTATCTGTGAAAAACATACATGGAAGAATGCAGTGGCTAAAGTTGATATAATCAGTTGTTTTTCCGGAAAGTTTCTTATGTATATACAGTGCAATATTAACCAAAACACTAGCGGTTTCATCGCTGTAGTAACGATTTCTAGCAGACAATCTTATGGTAGGTAGAGGTGCAAACTTAATATTAGAATGTTAAAATAAACTAAATATAGCTACATAAACATTAATACACACATAAATACACTTATATCTATTATATATGTTATGTACTATATACATATAATTATATCAATTTATGAAATAAACTGGCTCGAAGGACCATTGCATTTGAAAATAAACTTATTGTTAATGAATTTAATATACATACACAAACAATAACTTAAAAATATATAGATAGATTTAATTTCTATGTTATGTTATGTTTTGTTATTTATAGTCTACTAAATAACAACGTTATGGAAATCCGCATCCTCTACGAATTAGTTGAAAGATCAAACGGCGCTTATGATATCATTGTTCGTGTTTTAATTTATCGAAGACTATAAATTAACCGGTCGAGATTTGTTTGATTTAAAATGGTGATGCATCACGTCATGCCCTACCACCGTGGGATAGAAACAGTATCTCTTTATTCGATCTTAATTACGACGGGCCATACATAATGACTGAGATCCTTGTAAGTCTGAAGGAAACGTGCGTTTACAATGACACTCATAAATAATTCGAAGTCTTTTCGCACGTGTTTTCTGTGAATCGATCAAAGTCGTGGTTTATCTTGTACTCGTAAGACTTGTAAAGCCTAGAATTTGTATTGAAACATTAGATAAAGCTTTTGAAGGTCGAGTTTGTGCGAAATGATTAATGTAGGTTAAATGAATATATCCCTTCAATAACAACAAAAATACAGGAAAAATTAAAATCGAGATGTTTTTCTGTAAATAACCAGGTAATGAGCCATACGAAGAGTCAACTCTACGGGTCTTAACTTACTCAAAAGAGTAAAAAAAAATATCAATACTCTGGCTTGAAAAATCTTACTTCTTGCAACTTTTCTAGTAGTAACTTTTGATATTATATTTACCTATCGCGAATAGAGGTAGAAAACTTAAAGTGACGCACAAAACCTAACAAAAGTGCAAGAAACAGCGTGCGTTGAAGAGGCTTCATATGCCCAGATTGCCAAGCAATCACGGCATAACGCAACGTTTGGTTAACTACTCGTAGTTTCGTTGGCACGCCTCCAGCTGCCTTTGTGTGTCTGTCTGACGTTTTGTATGTGGCTTTGTTCACGCAAGGACGCTCATGCACTTGATTATTCATGACTGCTTCTTGGTGGCTTAATTGTATGTTATTTTTTTAATTATTTATGATTATTGTTAAAATCGCAGCATAAAACGTTGTAAACGTTTTTAGTAAAATTACTAGGAAGATATCTTCATGGAAGTTAACGTTACTAAGTAAGACAAATAAAAATAAATTAACACAAAATAAAGATCACATGCTTTGCCCCTTCATTTTTAACCCTTTGTGTATATTACATTGAGACTGCATGGACGTACAGAATCTGAGGTTAAACATGATAGTCGTGTTCATAATATTCTCTCAAATAAAATGTCTGATTTTGACAGGAAACCCTTGTCTCTTACTGTGCCACTGATCGTCAAGCAACACGACATTAACATTATAAACTTTTATCAATGTTTACATTGCAAAGTACATACAGTTTTAGCATGACCCCTGTCGTCTTAAATTTATTCATATCGCTATTATGCTAACAGAAACGATCGTTCAAATCCTTGCTAAGTTGCAGTTGCAACGTTGCAGCGAGCCGTACCTGCGATACTTAACTTTTATGCTCCCACCATTCGACGTGAAATACGACAATGTCTCCATGCCGGCTGCGTCAATTTCACGGCAATAAAAACCGCAACATTTCTCCCGGGACTATCTAAATGCCCGGAGCAACACCGGATAACTATTAGACGATAAATCTCCTGAAAGTGCAATAAAGGGCGATCGTGCTGAAAATATCCCCGTGTCTTTGTCATGGTAATGCCTGTGAAACCCGGCTATTCTATTAGGACTTAATCAGAGACCTGTTGCTAAGCCAAGCCGAAAGATGTCGCGTAATGTCGAGTTAAAATGTTTTATAAGACGCTTTTGTGTTTTGTGAGTGACAATGAAGAATTTTTGTTGTAGAAAAATGTAAATTTACTTGTTCAACTCTTACTTAAATATTTTCTAAAAGGAATTATTCGTGACGGTTTTTGTTCTTAGTTCTTCAAAATGAGACTTCGTTTCAAAATTCTCGTTTGTAGTGTTTCTCATAATTCAGACTTGAGAGTGAATTATAATTAAAATTGTTAATTGTGCCTCTACAATGACTTTCTAGGAGTGTTGTGCAAAGCCAAGGTGTTCAGTCGAGTACAATGAGAATTGAAACGTTCTATCGTGGTCCTCGAAAATATCACTAAATTATAGCTCCGAGCAGAATTGCGATTTTGTTATAATAACTTTTACAGCATTCATAACATTTATTTTCGTGTTCTTGTTGCGTTTACATAACAGTTTTAAGCAGCTTTGATAGGATTTGTAGGTGAAACTTAAGCGTTGTAGTTTAAACCTCAAATGTAACGATAAATAGCTTTGGCAATGAACAAAAAAACCGACTTCAATTAAATACGATTAAATATTCATTTCCGAAGTCATACGCATCAAGTAAATGCGCATTGTTTGGGATAACTCAGAAACTACCCGTCAAATGCGCTCAAATTAAAATGGGACCACATGACAAGCATTAGTTTGGAATATAAAAATAATCATTAAAATCGGTACACACATAAAAAATACAGTCGAATTCAGAACCTGCCTCTTGTGTTGAAGTGACCTATTCATATTTAATACCAAAAACTAATACCATTGGTATTACTTAATTATCCCAGATTCCGAACGAATACCACTCATAATTAACTCAAAATTAGTAACCTAATCTATTCCCAACGAATACCAAAACATAACTCTTAGTACAGTCACAGAAAACGTTGTCCGTAGTATTCGCATTTACCGTTACCGTCGCTTGCCGTATTACCTACATTTGCCACGTTCTTCGGCTGCAGGATTTACTACCGTACATTAGCACTGCTGTCGTTACGGTATGTGTGACCAACTAAAAAATATTCCTTCTTAGCTATTGGTCGTATGATTCGTAGTGATTAATACTTGAACGACTCCGAACTTCTAATCTCCCAGTCATTAGCGGACATTACAAAATTTCGTCATGTTAGCTTGATAACTATCTTTATAAAGAAATACGTAAAGATTGGATATGAATATTTTTTTTATTTATTTATAGAAGATGTTTTAGTAAACGATCGGATTACAACACCGGATTACAACATTGCGATATTCTGTTATGTACAATAACAAAATTAACTTGCTTTGTACTGCATAAGCTTCGGAACGAAACATTCAAGTATTACACGGGTCTACAGTAAACACGAAGAACATATAACTATATTTGGAGCAGGAACAAATTCCACCAGATCCAAACATCCTCGTAGATCGCATTGTCCGGCCGTATCTGATGAGGGCCAGGTGCAGGTAGATCGGCAACAAGTTGCGATTTATTGTGTTTATTGCATTGGCAACTAATAGACAATAGGAATATTAAGGATTCGTACCGCTGTCCGGCCGAACGCCGCCCTCGCGGTTCGTATTTAAATTTAGTTCGGTGGTGGTAGGGTCATCGCTTACGAAGTTCACGTTTGACGACCCACGTGGCGTAATGGTTACCACGCCGGAGCGCCGTCCAAAGGGTCGGGGTTCGATTCCCAGCCAGGCGGAAATTTGAATGATGAGTTTAAATTTCTGT
>DWJN01000262.1:0-27061 GCA_018248895.1 Carystus phorcus
AAATCGGTCCAGTAGTTCCTGAGATTAGCCCGTTCAAACAATCAAACAAACAAACAAACTCTTCAGCTTTATATATTTGTATAAGATTGACATCTGGTAAATAATTTTTGTTGAAGTGAATTCTCCACCAATTGGCACTTAGGTCCTCTATGGAATATCCACTAGCCCTCTTCAAGAATGAGAAGAGAACCGTGCCCTATAATGGGCTGTAGTGGGTTAAAAGTTAATATTTTTTGGTTAGTTTTCACATCAAATTTTCAAAGTGATTGCGATCTTGAAAAAATACTTTAATGACTCATTTCATTTAACAGTTTTAAATCATTATCACAAGCGTCGTGAGTATACACATATTATTAAATTTATTAACTTTGAGGTTTCCTTACTTGTTAGATATATTTTTTAATTTAAACACGTAAATGTACAATTTATATTTATGTGAATTCTGTAAAGCAATATCACTTATGTAAGGCACATGAGACTATTGAAAACTAAAGACCTCATAGAAATGCCTTCGTGAGAGTCGAAAGCGCCGATTTAATGGGACAAGGGCGGATCATCGATTTATTTCCCGTCCTCGCCAATCTCCTGGCCCGCTCCCGGCCGAGGCCGTCATCTGGATACATATACGTATATAACTTAGTAGTAGTATTTTTGTAACCATAACATAACAGTAATAATAAACGCTAAAGGCTAAAGCCCCGCACAGATTCCATGTGTCGTGGCTATGGCCAACCAACAAAGACACCATTTATCGTAAGCATTATTAAAATTAATTTTATTTTATTCCTCATAAAATCGTATAATACACTAATGATGAATCTACTACAATTTGTCTTAACATTTGAAGTAAATTAAAATCGAACGGTTAATTTCCCTCGCCGTTGTTTACCTCATTTTAAATACTGTAATTTTTATCACGTACCTACCGAAACAGTTTCTAAACGTGTAATAATGAAGTCTTGGAACAATTCGTACGTAAAGTAATACTACTTTCTAAGAACTTTATTATACACATTAAGGTCTATTATAATTGTCTTTATACCAGCTAGCTTTTGCCCGCGGTTCGCTCGCGTTAATAAACTTTCATCCCTTATTTTATCCCCTTGGGGGTAGATTTGATCAAATTCGTTTCTTAGCGGATGCCTACGTCATAACATCTACCTGCATGCCAAATTTCAGCCCGATCCGTAAAGTGTTTTGGTCTGTGCGTTAATAGATCACTGTCAGTCAGTCAGTCACCTTTGAGTTATATAATATTTAGATGTAACCAAGAGAAGTTTGTGTGATTATGAATTGTTCTGTTATATTTTCATATTAAGTACATACATATATTGGTGTAGCTGATGTCATGAGCGACAGTAACTACTAATTGACGAGGTGGGTAGTGTACTAGCACAATGGCTATTTACATAAAAAATTGCACATTAAACGAATATTTTCACTTGCGTATTAAAACAAAATGACCTATAGAGCAGTCAGTTTAGTTGCATATCAACGTTTAAAACTTTGATTACTTCAGTTTTCAAACCAAAGCGATTTATTCCATACCTAAAAAAATATTACCAAACGATGTATCACTACGTATTTAATATATTCATAATTTACATACATTTAAATACATATTAATAACTCAGTCAATAAGTAAGAAAAATATATTCGGTAGGTAGGATGGTTGTGTAAATTGTTATTTACAGTACACAGAAGTTTATAGTTGGGCTTCGGTTGATAAGAATGTAAAAATTGTTTTCGTAAATTGGATGTAAAATTTTAATGAGATGTGTTATCCACAATCCAGCACACCGCACACCCACTGCCGCCACAAGACAGCGTGTCTCGTAAAGCGCGTCCAATTTGGCACCATTCCACACGTAAAATCTGAAATATATCAGTGCATCTCACACTCGGTTCACTATTACTGTTAGATATTAAAAATATTTTATCAAACACATCTAAAACGATAATTTCCTAATAGACATGGATAAAATGCAAATGATATTAAATATTACGATTACATTGATCTCCAATTATTGTCAGGTTATGATAGTATTAATCATGTACGGCTTGATTTTAATACAATTATCTGTTGAAATATTGTTTTAGAAGGTCTATGTGAATTGGCTAGGTCGTCATTATCCATGAGGAAAACTTTTTGACCCGAAAATGGCAGAAGGATAATTATTTTAGTTTTAAAAATAGAAGTTAATCGCTCAAATTTTTATTAACGCGTTTGGATTAGTCTAAAATATTTTTTACTAAGTATCTGTAACATATCTAGAATTGCTGCTAATCACCATAATCCATCGAATTATTTTTTATGTATTGACAAAATCTAATCCGGAACGTACTCATGCATGGTGGTAGAGTATTTTACCCGAATGATTAGCTAAAGCCCTCCTAAGGTTGACCCATACGGCCTTATTACAAAACGTGGACTAGCAAAGTACCGGTTTAAACTTCTATTAGACCAAGTCAAAATAAACCTTGGCTTAAAATATAGTATGAAAGATAAACCTATACTTGATAATCGTGGTTTAGACCTTATTTTATAATAAAGTCAATAATGTTTATATATTTCAGTCACAGTCACACAAACTTGTATCTTGATGTAGGCAATAAGTACCTTTGGTATTCATGTATATCATAACAGTGTTACAGTAAGTAACAGCACAACCCAGGAGTGAAGGCTAACTATGTAGAAGTTTGTTTATATTTTCACTTCACTATCGTATGAGTACAATAAAGAATAACTACTGAGACAAGCATTTAATAATTTTTTGCATTGCTCTGCCATTCGGTTTGTCATTTACACTACTTTATAAAGTTATCTCCTGATAACTTTCCATCACATAATGTTAACGTTTTTATGTAACTAGGCGACAAACAAGCAGATTTTAAGTGGTCACAGCATAACACCAAAAGCATCACGGATTCGTTGTCGGCTAAGAATGAATAAAGCCTCTGAAGCTTCCAACGGGATTATGAAGAATCGTTTGACGGGTCACACGGAAAGATAATAATGACTTAATGTTAATATATCCCTTACACGATTGAGCAGCTTCTGAAGCCTCATACGATACTGGTTTGCCGGTACATTGGGGTCAATATTCTAGACGGCTCCAGTAGGATTTTTTTTTAATTCTTCTAAGTGTCACAAAAGCATCTACTTTAACTAACACTATTTGCAATTATAATTGAATGTGTTTTTCATTGGATTCAGTCTTTTTTTTCTATATAAATCGTGAAATGACGTTATACGTTTATTGCAAAAGTTTTAAAGGAAAAGTTTATTTTATTATTTTTAGGGCATTTAAATCGAAACTTGTTTTTTATAAAAGTTTTTTACTTTTAATTTTTTATGGTTTTCATTATGGCCTTGTTTGTTATATTCCAAGTACGGCCTTGTTTAATATTAATTTGCAAAATTACCGACTCTTAGGTTAAATTAAAATACGAGTTGCCGCTTGGCTTAAAATCAAGGTTAAGATTGTTATTATCGCTTTCAAAAAAGTATTGAATAAATTTGCACATTTTACGTTTTTACATCACTTTTTTTTAATTATCTTTCCGGAAAGATTATGAGATAGAAACCAATACTTTAGAGTTCGTCGTAAAATGTAGGCCAAATCATATTTTGTTCAGAAGTGTTCTATATTTTACCGGGTCGAATATATTTGATTTACTTAAAAGTCTTAAAACGTGACCTCTATAATTCTACCAAATCAACATTGAATTTCGTTAAGGTTTATACGTTCTACGTTACACTTGCAACCTTGATTTTAATGAATCGGAACTCAATCGACTGGAACACTAGCGAATTTTTACTTCTCTGTGTTCATAATTAAACACACTACTACAAACCATTGTTGTATTTAATTGTACAAAACAAGCTTGTGGTTGGGCCTGTTGCAGAACTTATTTATTAATATGATTTTCTTTATGATTTTACCGTACGTTAATGGATATATGACTATTTCGAAGATATCTTAACGAACGATTGTTCATTTCCTACCATTCCTTTATTCTCGACATCGATATTGAATGAACATTTTGTTGTAATAAAATAATTCTAATTTAATACGATGAATATGTAGGTCATTGAAGTAAAACCAGTTTGCCATATACCTGTTGTGCTTTATAATTTTATTACCAGTAAATTTTGATTATTATATATTAAATAAAAAAAACAGTTGAAATAAGATTTTATAACTTAATTTTCCATTACTTAAAAAAATATAATAACTTAAGCAAAGTTGAAGTTATGGATTGAAGTCACTTGTTGATAATAACGTTATAGATTCATCAGAAGGTATTAATCAATGGTTAATAATATAGCCTGTCCTGTTTAATATTGTTTAGGATTGTAATGAGTAGAAATGAATAGGTTGGTTTTAGACTGCAGCAGTTATCACTGCGGTAGGTGAGAAAAATATTAAAAAGCATAATTTGATCGTTTTCAGAACAACAAAGACGTAGAGACCTTGGATGACGGACAACTGCGAGCTCTGCTGGACGAGGCCATCACGTACAAATGTCCAAAGGACCGGGAGGGAAAGAGCAGCCTATTTAAAGTACGTTTTAATCAACTTAATACATAAAATTGCCAGAATTATGACATGTACTGTAGACGTTTTTTAGTTATATAGGACACAAGTTAAGAATGAAGATGTTAAATATCTTATACGAGTAAATCACTTTTCGCTTCGGTAATGCTATGAATAAACACACCCAAAAAATTTGTACTCGTTTCTCTTTTTGTTAGTTTATTAATACTATACATGGCACTCAAATGTATAGTTGGTCAATAAGCGATCTTTGTAAGCAATATTTGTGTCTGTGCATTAAATGTATCCATAGTGACAGACAGACATAATTTAATTACTTCTCTGTTTCGCTTATGTAAGGTAAAGGGGTCGTTTATAGGCCTTGGTGTTCGTTTTTACAATAAAATTCCAAAATTGATTAGGGAATTACCTATCGAAAAATTTAAGGTACGCGAGAAAGCACAGCTCGTAATTAAAGGATACTATAATATAGAAGAATACTTAAACGATAAGAAAGCCTGGAATTAAAATGTCGTATCCAGCTCCGCAAAGGCTAGTGAAGTATTTGTATATTTATTAGTCCAAAAGATGTGGATGAGGAGTTTCTTTCGCCGTTTCTTCTCCTCGATGTAAAGCACCGTTCCGAAACGGTGGTAGAATCAAAATAAATGACGTGCATAAGTGTATTAAAATAATAATAATGAATAAATGATTTTGAATGTGACGGAAGTGCACGTGTCGGTTGCAGGAGCTACTGCACGAAGTGGAGCAGGACGAGCAGGCGTGCGAGGCGGCGCGCGGGCTGAGCGCGGGGCGGGGGGCGCGGCGCGGCGCGCGCGGCCGCCGCGAGCTGCAGTCCAACAGTCTGCAGGACCTGGTGGCGGCCATGGCGGCGGCGCCCGCGCCGCGCCGCCCGCGCAATCACCCGCCCGCGCAGGTCTCCGCGCGGGCGCACCACGGCGGCAGCCTGCCCTCCGGCGTCGACACCTGTACGGACTAACTTGACAATACTTGAAACTTGCCTAATACATACACAATATTAACGACACTGTAGCCCAGTTGGTAGTGACCCTGCTTACAATTCATGGGTCTGATCTTGAAGCAGATATGTGATAGATATTTTTTTTTAACGAGCACACGAGCCGCATTACGCAGTGGTTACCTACGCCCATAGACATTAACCTCACCAAAGGCATCACTGATGCGCCATCGGCCAAGTAAATAAAAATGAAAGATAGAACGGACAGTCAAGGTCTTAACCCGAATACGACAGGTCCTTTGGCTGATTTTCAAGGAATTTGGCGGAGTTTCACTGAAAAATAATAATATCAACTATTTAATAGTTATAAATTCCACTACCAAGCATGTCGGCTTCTGACGCCCCTTACAACCTCCCGATTTGTGTTCTACGCCGCCATATAGCCAAAAATACATAAACCCTTGTGATAAGTACAAGCAATATGTTACATTGTTACAGCGTTCCTACTGAGCGAGGAGCCTCCGACGGGCCCCGGGGGCTACCTGGCGACGGTGCGGTGCGTCAACCCGCCGCCGCTGGCCGAGCGCCGCGTGTCCGCTAGCGACGCGCACGCGCCCGCTGAAATTGACCTGCTCACCAGGTTACTTTATTATTATTATCTATTTTATATCATTCACACACCCCTCGACCAAGTAGCCTGATGAATTGAAGAGGACGGCTCGCTTCTGCTGAATGCATATTTGGCGAGGCATGCGTCCATTAATGAATATCGAAAGATTGATGGATGCGTAGAAGGATAAATAACATTATCTTGATGTTATTTATCCCCGGATTATAGACCCGGCAACAATTTATTTTATTAATTATTCATTTGGTAATCCAATTTGGTAATCAATGCTGAATAAAAATAAATTAAAGTCCAATGGATACATCTGGTTTCTTTAGAGTCCATCAACGATGTATTGAAATGTAATGCTAACGGTTTGTCTAATTGTATGTGTATATAATGTTTCTAAATCTAGACTCATGAAAAGCTCTAAAGAATCTAAATAGGAATTAAGAAATGCATGTTTGCTTTTCTTATGAACTTTCACAATTTTAGCCTTACCATCGAAGTCTTCACAAAAATGCTTAATTTGACATCGACAAATCCATAAATGTAGTGATTCAACGTATTAATGGTCCACTACAGGGCTCGGATCTCCTCATCACGTAATAGCCAACCCAAATGTTGGAAGTTCTTATGCCGCCCGAAGGCAACCGACATGACTTATTATTGCTATGTAGGATAATTACCGGGTCCGACGGCTTAACGTGCCCTCTGAACCACGGAAACGGTCAAGAAATGTTTGCCACTAGCGGTCACCCAACGTGCTACCGGCCGCGTCTATAGTTCCATACAATAGCATGTAGCATTTAGGATCGTCGCGAACTGCCGGGCTATGAGAGCTTAGAGGTAGTATAAAGTTGTTTAACCGTAAAAATACTTGCAGACGGAGTAAACCAACGTTCCCGATGACGTACACGGCACGCGCGACCCTCGAAATCGGCAGCGGCAGCGTGTGTTCGGGCCGCGCGGTCACCACAACCACCGCCTCCAACCAGGTGCGTACGACACCCGTAACCGCGCCCCGCAACCCCCGCCGCTCTCGCCGCGATAACCCTGATCAATACGATCCGCCGTCCGAAACGCAGCGCGACTCCGCCCCCTCTTTTACTGGATTGACGGGACAAATGAAGCTTTTGAACGCTATGTGCCCAAAAAAAATCGATGGAAAACGAAATGATGGCGGTGGTATACACGAGGACGCGAGCTGTTTTAATCCTAATGAAGCTAAAAATGGTGTACCGCGCGGCCAACAAGTGATTACTGATTCAAAACCAAAGAAAAGCGAGTCGAGTAAACAGAAAACGGCATCCAAACATGATCACATGAACCAACAATGGGTAAATAGTGTTCATAATTGGTATGAAAGCCTAGATAATATGAAACCTTTGATTAATTATTTTAAAACAACACCAAACGTTATGGAGAAATCTATGTCACTACCTTTACCGACTACTCGAAATAGACCAGATGCCACAACTAATTTAGATGTCTCTGCAAATGAAGTTTGTTTATCAAAAGAGATTATAAATAATACCAGTGTCAATGCCTTTGCAGGTGACGTTAATAACGTTTCTAATACTTACGTCAGTAATGACAATTCCATACAGGCAAATTTGGATGCCAAGTCTAAAAAAGTAGATAGCAATACAACGAAAATGTGTACAAAATCAAAACCAGTATATGACTGTACTAATATAGACACTGATATTATTCTTAGGAAGCAATATAGGGAGCAAGTAGGTTATGATTTAGTCCCACCACATTCGTTGCCAAGTAGCCCAAAGTTCTTTAAAAAAACTACTATTGGAATTCCAAATACCACTTTACTAAAATCTAACCAGCGTTTTAAAAAACCTACTAATAATACTAGAACTAACAATATTAAAAACCCTAATTTGCATCAGAGTAATGAAGATGTAAACGGTGATCAGGCTGAAACGTTTAGTTCCTCCGATTGTTATATAGATTCTAGTACTTGTGAGGTCAGTCAAAAAGGCATCAAAAATGTAGACAAGGACATATTTACACTTGAAAACATTCCACTAGAAAATAAATTAAAGTATGATGATTCTAAATCATTTTCCAATTCCGGTGATTCAAAATCTTCAGCTTCAAATCCAACAGATTATGAATTTAACAGTACTTTAGCAGTAGAATTTGAAGGGGCTGAAATACCGCAGAGTTTGAAAATAAAAGAAAATCGTACAGACTGTAAACCTAAAGACAAATCTTCTGTTTTGCTTAAAGATTATGATATGAATAAAATATCTACAATAGAAACAAACACTGCTGATAAAAATTACATTGATAATAAGAATAAGGTTGCAAATGAAGACATAGAACTACCCAGCATAGAATTGAAACAAACAATAACCTCTAAACCCACTTATGTAAAAGACGAAGACCACAACATTGTTTTACATTCAAAATGCGTAGCAGGAGATGCAACGTGGGAAAATGATATAGAATTAGCAGACTTTCCAACACAAAAACAAAATATGGGCAATTCGGATGATTTCTTACAGCATTTGGCAGTTCAAGAGAGGTTTCTTAAAAACATAGAGAATAATCATACCGATGATAATTTAAGCAATATTGAAGAAAATAAACAATGCCATATAAATGAAAGTTTTGAAATTGTACATGCACATGAAAGCGACAAAACAAATCTCGCTTTGAAGGAAAATGTCGTAGAACGTAAAGAAAATATTAAAGAGAAATTTATTTTTGCTGAACTTCCCAATAACGCTTATGTCTTTCTAACACTGCCTCAAAGCTTTATTAATCACGTTAGTACGAAAGAAATAGAAAATAATAACAATGTGACACCTTACACGTCTGGGGAACATAACACTGTGGCGAAAAGGTCGAAGAATAAAAGTAAACATAAAAGAGATTCGCCCGAGAAAAGTGTGAAGAACAATAATGTAGTCAATAAAAGTGCACTTAAACTGCTCCTGTACAGCAATAGCTCTGAAAAATGTTATGCAACATCGGGAGTATCTCTTAATTGCAATAAGGAGGTAGGATTTATCTTCTATAATATTTTATTCAGTGGAATGTTACAGTGTCGAGGTCGTTGATTGACGTATATATTATGGTTTTGCAGGTCGATTCCGCGATTCCATTTACTTGCATCACGACGCCGGAGGTCGTAGCCAGCTGCAACACGACGTCTTCGACGCCCCAGGCGACTGTCGCCGTCGACCCAAAGGTAAATATGTCTCCAAACATCATGAAGTCAATATTTAAATTTCCATTTCTATTAATTTATGAATGTCAAGGTAATGTTTTAAACACTTCCTTGTTATTATTTCAGTAATATGTAAAGTTTCTTCTGTTATTGTACTTAATTATTTTTAATACAATAGTTGACTAATTTATTATTCGTTCTGCTCTGTTTCATACTACCTTAACATAGTTTTCGATTGATTTTATTTATTGTTTTATGATTGTAATGTTTTTTTGTTCATGCCCTTGTTCCTATAATAGTTATAGTTTTGTTGAAAATTACTAATTAAAATGAGTGTGTTCTCAACGGAACTTCAATGCACACAGGATGATTTGAGAAAATTAGTTTACCATTGGAGATTTTGATGTTGTGAAGACAAAATCAGATATGATGTAAGAGATGTATGTATGATGTATGTAAGATCAGATATCAGCAATGAAATGTATACATTGTTAGGTTACTAAGGTATACGTAGAATTATTGAAGAAGTAGAAGATGTAGTAGAAGAAAGATATTGAAAGATATTGAAGTAGTAGAAGAAAGTAAACGAGCTTTGTTTTAAAAAATATGTTTGTCTATAATATTACTATGAATTGAAACTAATCAACGTATACATTTCTTTGTCTACTACCTATTTACGGTATTTTGAGTCACATCTCCGAAAAGCTGGAGAATCAACGGACCAAGCTTGTTTTAAAGACTATTCCACGCGTTCTTTATTACTATTCCCGGAACTCGGTCCTCGCAAAGAGAGTACCTCGGGTGTCCGATGTGACGGGGAGGTTTTGGTCCCTACTTTACTTGTAAGGCGTGGATGTGTGCGTGTGTGTGTGTGGGTGTGTGTGTGTGTGTGTGTGTGTTTGTGTGCGGGACTAAACTGATGTGTGGTACAGCCGCTGCAGCTGGGGTCGTGCTACCGCGCCGTGACCAGCCTCACGGGCAGCTGGCCGCCGTCCGCAGCGCCCGCCGCGCCCGCCGCGCAGCCCGACCCCGCCGCCGAACTACAGGTACACACTGGAATGGGCGCTTATAGTGTTTGGGACAAGCATGTTCTATATTGTTTTTGAAATATTCAGAATTGTAATGCACATGTCAATGTCTTATAAGTTTCATAGTACCTATAGTGTTTTTATGCATATGTTACCGGCTAAATCCGATTTCAGGATAAACTAGTTTTGCCTAAGCTAAACACGATGTCAGGACAAACAAGTTTTGCCTAGGCTAAAGTAATGCTTCCTACATGTAATGGAATAAACTGGATAACAAGTTGGTTAGGTTAGGTTGGTATGATTTTGATGGTCTATTCTAAAGCTGCTAATCGTCTTGTGGTTCTATTTAAATTTGAGCGACATCTGACACGTAGTTTTTTTAAGATATCCCTAATAGTGCGTACGATTTCGGAAATCTGAATGCTAAGCCGTCGGTTCCGCTTATTATGTTATGTGTTCGGGTGGCGCAAAAACTTCCAACGCTTGCTTTAGTCGCTAACCTCTCCACTAATTGCCAAATATGGTGGAGTATGCTCTAGACAACATAATGATGAGCTGACATTCGTACCAGTGGGCTATTAATGGTTTGAAGGAATATTCTTCGAGTGTGTCTGTTTATAACTGTGGTAACGTAAGTACGCTACACCATTTCATTGGTCGATTGTTGTCAGCAGCCTCGCAGCGTCATATCGAGTAGCTTCAACGGACTGCCGCTGTCTCGACCCAACTACGGCTCCACCGCGACCACCGCCAACGACGAATACAAGGCAAGTGATGGACGCACACTATACGCACACTATACACTCTAACACACACCACTGATCAATAACATTACGAATATATTAGAGAATATTCTTCTATTTTATTCCAAAAACCTCACTAACATGTGCTAGAACGCATATATAAACACTATAGTTTTATGAATATATATTTTAACATTGTAGGGAACATGGGAGAGTTACATTATGATGCTTTTTAATCTTCAATTACTTGCGTTCGTTATCTAAAGAAACCTTTAATAAAATATAGTCAATCAATATTGCATACTACACACTATTCAGTTCTATATATAGTTCTATTCAGCAGCCTATACTAATTGTACACTACCTTTTACAGAAATCTCTAGACGAAAACGGCAACTCAGTACAAGGCTTCACTTCACCTCTGTCAGGATCTAGTCAACAAAAGAAACCGCGAAGAAAAAAGTCTACAAAGAACGAGACTGTCATCAAATCGCATCAGATAGACGGATACCAGGGCAACAAGGATCTCAACGAGGTGTTACGGTTTATAGAGTCGAACGCGGACACGGCGCGCGCGCACAAGCCCGGCCGCGCGAAGCACAAGGACGACTCCGACGACAAGGGCAAGAAGCGGTCCTCCTCCCGCAAGGACAAGGAGAACAAGGCCAAGCGCGCCTCCTCACTCGAGGAGCTCTCGCGCACCAAGCTGGAGGACCTGACCGCCGCGCAGCCGCGCGCGCCGCCCGCCAAGCCCGAGCGCCGCTCGTGGGGCGACGACGCGCGCGACGCCTTCTACCTCCGCGAGCCCGACGCGGCCGAGCTCACAGACTTTCAGACCGTCACCAAAAAGCGCAAGCCTCGGCGTCGCGCCGACGACACGGCCGCCGACCCGCCGCGCCGCCCGCGAGCGCCCTCCCCGCGCCGCGCGCCCTCCGACCGCAGCAACGACTCCAACGACGACCTCGACTCGGTGCACTCGCTGCCGGCGACGCGCGCGCCGCCCGCCCCGCACGCCTCGTACGCGGACATCGCGCGGACGCGGCACAACATCCCCGACTTGATCGAGTCGTGCAACTTCTACGCGGAGGGGGAGACGCGGGAGACGCGCACGGCGCCGCCGGCGGACGCCGACTACCCGGCGCTGGCGGCGCGGCGCCGCAAGCCGGGCGGGGCGGGCACGCGCGCCGCGCCGCGCAAGGAGCGCGCCGAGCCGCCCGCGCCGGACGTGGTGTCGGACCGCCGACCGCCGGTCGTGCTGCTGGACTCGGCGGCGCGGCCGCGCGACATGGACGGGGTGACGTTCGGCTTCGACGTGAACGAGCAGCTGCTGGGGGCGGGGCCGCGGCGCGCGGGCGGCGGCGCGCGCTGCGACCTGCTGCGCGACACGGAGGAGGGCGCGGTGCCGGTGCCGCTGGCGGGGGCCGCCGCCGCGCTGCGCTACGTGCCGCCGCCGCCCGCGCCGCTCGCGCCGCACCTGCACCACCTGCACCGGATCGTCGACTACGTCGGCGCCGGTACGTCCAGCCCTATATTATGTTACCTCACTCGCTATAGGGGTCGGCACAAACGAACCCAGTTCGGAAGAAGTATAAACACGTTCGGTCTGACTCGTCTAGATGTCGATGCATGGCAATGACGATGATTTGACGACATGCCTGGCGTAATGTTTGCCACGCCAGACCACCATTCGAAGAGTCTTGGGTGCGATTTCGAGCGGGGCACAAATTTGTATAATAATTTTCGATTTCTGATCTAGGTCTGGGTGTGTTTTTGTGTGTTATCATCCACGACATCCATGACAGAGACTCCTAGAGTTATTTATAATTTATTATGTATGTATATTGACGGCGGCGACTAACATTGACCGTTAAATTTCCAGCGTGGGAGGAGGTGGTGCGGTGCGGCGGCGGCAAGGTGCGCTACTTCAGCGAGTGAGACGTGCCGCGTGTCCGGCGTCGTGTGGATCGACGAGACCACCTCGGCGATGTATAACGTGGGCTCGGCGGTGCCTCGACGAAATCACCGTCGCTCGACTGTGACCTTGACTATATTTCCGATGTGTCCGATGTGCCGCCTCGCAGTGCGCGATGCGAGAAGTGAATGTTCCTAAGTGTTCGGTGTGCGGGGTGCGGGTGCGTCCGAAACACGCGGTGGTTCGTCAGTTTGTTCAGAGATTTGATGAGAGGTATTCCGTGCTGTTCTGAACGTTGCTTCGTGTGTCGTCGCTCCTTGCTCTGACCGAAAACGAACTACACAAAGTGAGAAGAGTGCGTCGGCCATATTGAAGCGCAATGTATCCGCGAGCCACTAATAGGTGTCCTATAGCCGACGTGTTTAACATGGACTTTCGCTTTGTAAATAGTAAGTATAGAACATTCTACAGTGAGTAATGTACCATTATGTTTTCTCTTAAATTTTATCTAATATATTGCATTATGAAGGTGTTGTCGTTAAATGTCGCTGAGATGTTATGACTTTAAAATGCTACACAAAACTACGTTGCTGAAGGGTTTGGTATTAATGAGTTAATCAGATAATTTCAGAACCCGTTCAAAATATGTAAAAAATGTTCGTGTATTACAGAATTTTGTAAGATTATACACCACTTAAGACTTTACAATGAGTAGATGTAAAAATTATAGAAATGATGTGTTTAAGCCTCACAGCAAGATGTCTTTAATATGGGATAAAATTGTATATTATTATTTACTCTTATTACAGCCTTAATGATATTTGATTGCATTTCAAAGTATTTCAACTAAGTGAAAGTTTAAAGCAACGTAGTTTGGATACCATTTCAAATATTTCTTTTTATCGAAATGATTACAAGAGACGTATTAACGATTACACTCTTTATACAGATGTTATGTTCGTCGTGTTGTAGAGTCTATTGTACTGTGAGTGGGGGACTTGGACCGGCCTGCAGGCCATCTTGGTAGGGAAATATATATAGTGGACCGATTATTACATTTACAATTTTGTAAAGTAGATCAACAAATGGTTACATAGATCCACTATCATTTTGCAATGTTTTAAGTCTGAGCGAACCACAAATTCTATGTAGCTCCAACTGTTAGTAACCGACTGCAGGTCGAGGCGTTGAGGTCTCTCCACCAAGCTCCTCCACGATCAGTAGAGTATATCATCAAAATCGGATACTAATTCCACAAAAAAAATATCCTATAGCTTGTAAAACAATTCTGTCACTTCGATTTTTTATTTAAACGCGAGTACTGTTGATTTTGTTAAGTTTTGATGATTTTTAATAAGTGAAAGGATACGTTGAAAATAATTTAACCAAATAATAAAGAAATGCTAGTCAATAACTCGCGATTCATTTCATAACACGTTCAAGAAGATTGTACAGTAGGTAACTAAAGTTTTTACATAAGTTGCATTTACGGAAACATTTATTCTGTGGACTCGAGCTTGAGGCCGGGCGAGACCGTACACCGGGAATACATAATAAATAAATAAATAATCCATCGTGCACATACGAAAAGTATATTAGAATACCGATGGCGATGTTGTTTAACATCAAACTTTCCTTTTTATTCTTTAAAAATGATTTCACTCAATGTACTTCGTTTACAAATATCTCAAATAGTTCTAATAAAGCAATTAATTTTGTTCGTCTATATTCTTGTGTTGTTCAACCATATTTTTGCAGAAGTAACAGTTACTAATTGTCTGTGTGCGGGCTACCCAATAGTTCTCGAGGTCTCGTACAGTCGCGATCATTGACATGTATACGTTGACAAGTTTCTAATTAATAATACGATGCTGAAGAAAATATACGTACTGTATCAAAATCTCGCAATTATCAAACTGTTTATAATTATATATGCATTAATTAGATATTCAATGTATACATTTGGTTCCTCGTGATTGTACATCTATTGGGGGTTGTCGTTTCAGACGGTGACTTTGTCCTCGAAGCTAAAGATTCGAGTTTGTATGTCCAATAAGATATTTTTCATATGCTTGTTGCTAGTGCGTTTTGTGCAAGTCAATATATGCTATATATTTGTGGAGAAAGTCGACGAGGTGTTTGGCGACAGGCCCACCTCGGAGCGGGATGCGTGTTGTTTCTGTTGAAGTTTATTCTGATTAGGTTTTGTTATATCGCCGATGTAAGGAGGAAAAAAACACTTAGTTACTCAGTCAAATTTTGTTATGTATTTCTAAGTTTTATAATGTAAATAAAATTAGTATTTAGCGAGCGCACCGGCCGCGCGGCCTCGCGCGAATTATGACTATGATCTAAAAAAATAATATCGTAAATCTATTTTTTGTATTCGCTGCCAGCGTTTGAAAGATGTATGCATTGTTTTGTGTGATGTATAGCGACCAAATTATATTAATGCTTTAGGCAATTATTAAATGCTAATTTAATTGCATTTCGCGGCCCTTAATATTTTTTAATAATTAATACCCAATATAGTTAGTAATGTGAATAATTATGCTGCATCAAAAAATTGCAGCGCAGGAAAACGTCTATTCTATTGCTATAAACTGTGCTATGAGAATAAATTGAAAATTGTAAATAAATAAAGCTTTGACATGGCGGGAAATCGTTTCAAAATGAGATTAACCATTTACACACTGTGAATACATTTTCTTTACATTTATTAATTTTATTGTACATTATAAAGTATATAATCATTCGATTAGAGTCAAATATACTCGATTCGTAATCTCGCTTTGCTCGCCGTGTCGAAATTTACAAAAAAAAATTGCAAGTGTTCATAATATAAACACAAGATGTATAGAACTTTATTATGAATAAACATGTAGTACCGATGTACAGAACGTACGTCAATAACGGGATTAATACCGGTAGCGATACCGGTATCGTGACAGGTGTGGGGTGAACGTTATTACGGTGCCTGAAGTTGATGTGAGGTGAAACATTGTCCGCTCCACTTTAGGTTATTTCCAACCGCAACGTTCCCGTAGAAACCAGAGTAACACCAAATTATGCTGATGATTGTAAAAAAAGTTGTCACATATCAACGTGATGACGTCATCAGAAGATGGGTGACGTAATTACGTTGATATGTGACAAAGCCGGTGTTTCCAACCCATCAATGAGCGATCTAAGTCGCTGTCACGATGTCTGGTTTATTAGTATATGTCACAAAAAGAGGCTAGTTCCTTTCATGTGTAATTCGCCGTGACAGTCCGCCGCCGATGCTGGCCTTTTTGTCTTCTCTTGCAAAGTTGATCTTCACTTTCTTCATGTATATCCGAATTTAGCTAAAATGCATTTTAACTAGTAAAACTAGTTTCTTCTGGGTGCCTTTACCAAAACTAGAATTAGCTGCTAAACAAACAAAATTTTAGTTAAAGCTAGTTTTTAACCGTCTTCAAAAATAGGAGATTCTCAATTCGACTGTATTTTTTGTGAGATACTTCAGAACTTTTTACTGAGTGTATCGATTTTGTTGATCCTTTTTATATCCAAAAGCTGGTCTTGTAGTTTTATTAAAATTTGAGTGAGATCTGACAAGTTGTTTTTGAGTTATCTCTAACAATGTGTATTTAATTGAAGTCGGGTTTTTTTTTGTGAATTACAGTATAATAACATGAGTTTCGACAAAATATGTCATGACTATTACGATTGAGATCAAAGTTTATTCTATTACATAATACATACGACTACCTATCTACGTTGGTTAGCAGTTCTTAGTTCCCAGCTAAGTCACCGAACAAACTGATTTTAACTAGAGATACGTGTTTTAGCTACATTCGGGTTTTCATAATAACATATAATGTAATTGATGTACTTCTTGTATATTAATCTTCTGGCCCAATGTGAAGCTTCAGTGTTCTACGTGTTGTATGGGGATTTATTGAGTTATTATAAGTTTTTTATATTTAATTACACTTGGTATAAAATCTCAAAGTATGAATTTGTGCGTATACGTCATGTCAGCAAACTGTTGCATATATTTTGAAAAAAATCTTTACATTAAGTACAACCTTTACGTTCCGTTGACGCCCTCGCCGATAATCGAGTGTCGCGGAATAGAGGATAGTTGTTCGATCGAGTGTATATATATAGCTAGCTAGCTAGCTAGCTATAGACGTAAAGCTATCCAGTAAGTTTTTAAAAAATACTTAACTCGACAAAAATATATTTTTAAACATGAGTATTGATCTTATTGTTACTTATAGATAATATTCCTAAGACTAGAATTTATAAAGTTTGTGTTAATACCTACCTGTCATAATATTTAAATTGTAATAGTAAGTACCTAAGTGTTACTGTAATGTTTGTTGCGCGTGAATTTAATGTCTGGCGTTCTAACTGATCACTGGTGAAACTGTTGTAAATATCCCGTAGTGGGAGACTTGCCATGCCGTCAGATAAATGGGTTATCGAGTCGACAACTTTGTGTTGTAGGTATTTAAGTTCACATTCACCGATCGTAATGGCTCATAATTCACACATTGTGTGTGTAGAGTAGTTTGAACTAACATCACGACTGCAAGCGCTATTAAAGCGATTCGCGATTGATCCAAAACATCTTTCTCAATTAGTTCACATCCTTTTCACATTTTTTCCAATTTGCTGTTGGTCCATTTCGCAGTTAGTCCAAAAATATTATTATGATAATAATTAGAGGTTTTGATGTTTCAATATACGGAATATTTTGAATAACATTTCAAATAATATAAATTATAGCATGATTAAACTTGAACTGCTTTTCTCATCAAAATAATGCTACGTAGCGAACCGGATTTTGGAAGTTTAGTAGATGCCGAAATTTGGGCAAATTTGTTTAACCTTTATAATGCAAATAAGATCAGATCAGATGGTCATTTGCTTAACTTATTAAATAAAAACTGAGATATATACTTTTAAGTGGTTATTTTGATGAGCAATTAATAACCGCGAATTGGATCAATAGCGAAATGACCGGAACGTGAATTGGAAAAAATCCAAACTGGATCAAACTAAAGAGATGATATTCGTAAAATAATTCCTTAAGATACATAAAAGATATGAACAAAACGACTACCGACCACCAAAATCGGCACCATTATGATATGGGACGATTCGCTGGAAATAAGTCTGAAACTAAAAATTAACATTAAATATACTGTGTTCCTTTTTACTTCGTGCACATTCGGTGCGTACCGGAGTGGTCGGGATGGTACAGTTTTTGTTGCCTCTGATGCGTCTTTTCTATTCACGTAAATACGTGCAAATTCCTATTAAATCGTAGTCCAGAAATATTGAGTTCGGATCGTCCCAGTGGAGTTGAAAAAAGCGTCAAGTTGTTGTCTGAACACGAAGCACCGCTAGTGACTATAACTTTTAATTTATTTAAAGTATGAATTACTACAACATACTAATTCCGTGAAAGGGAATAGAAACAAATAATAAGAACTTCATATTTGTTTTCTCGTAAGATCACTCAGTATCGTAAATATCTTGAAAAAAGATTAAATTTTTGTTAACTTTTACGTCTCCACACATTCAAAGCAAATCAACAATTGGGATTGTCCTTTAAAAAGGTGAGGGACATTAGCATTTGCTGTTTGTCGCGATCTAGTCAAGGAATGATCCGTCCGCATCTGGATTTCACCTTGTCAATACTTCTTGGGACGATTGTTTATAATCATTTTACAATACATTAGGTTAGGTACCTATCTGTACCTTATTTTTTGGTATTCTGTACCCCGTTATAATATAGGTAGTGAAGTTAACATAAATTCATCTACCTATACATATTGTAATTTTTATATTATAAAAACAAAGATGGCTGTACTGCTTATGTTGCATTTTTAAAACAAAATATTTTGTGTTTAACATTGAAATGTATTCACCGACCCGAAGTTTTCACTTTCATACATATATTCTATAATTTAACTCTAAAATATTTTTATTGCATTGGTAATTTGTAAATATTTCAATTTCTTACACATCGATGTTTGTAATACAGTACATGTCGACATTAATATTCATGTCGGTACGTACTAGGACGACGCTCATATCAAAAAGGTTAGAAATATTATTTATTATTATACTATTTCTTTTCCTTGTAAAATATGTAAATATGTGCAGAAAGATTGGACCTTAAACTATGTTAAACACATAGTGGTCATAGGTGGTAAAGTAGGGGCGTGTGTGATGATATAAACGTAGGGCGGCCGGTCGAGCGTCGCCCTGCGCGGTAAGTGACTTTCCTAGTTAAACGATTATTATAGACGAGTATAATTTCTTCATGGCTCTTTCATCTTTAATATGTTGTTAAAAATGTATAGTGCTTGAAACTGTACATATAATTATGTCAGTCGTAATTTAATGAATGTAATTATTTAACAGGAATGTGTCGCGTCTCGCGCGCTGTGCGGCGCGCGATGTACCTCGCTAGAGCCAAAATATTAATACAGAGACATTTTGGCTAACCAATATTATTTTATTCTAAAAGCTAATTAATGGATATTTTTTTACGCAAAATGCCTCGAAATTTAATTGATAATAGTTTATTATGTGAAATGTGTGAGCTATAATTATTTTATAAGCAGCAAATTACTATTAAATAAAATTATAGTATGTACTGCAGAGCGGAAGCAATACAGCTTGAAATGCTCTTAGCAAAGAATTTGTAAATGTATAAATGAAATAACGAAATATGTGTTAATTCAATTGTTTCATACTTCGATTATATTGTTAAATCTATAAACAACACTGATACTTATATTTATTTAAAACCAAAAGTAGGTTTAAAATATTCAGCTTAGTTTTTCGAATTATGAGACAATTGCTCTACTGTCTATGTATACTTATAGAAAATATATATCTATATTAACATCTAAAATACGAGAGTTAATGTTATTACTCTGGTTTTATCAAATGGCTCATGTAAAAATCATTTAGTTACTAGGATCGTTTGATTTGAAATATTTCATAGAGATATAGGCTCGCTGTGTCTAACTTTCCAAAGTTCTGGATCCACCTTCATAATATGTCATAGCTTTATTTATTTCTCGATGGCTTAAAAATGAACTTCATGGTTATTTATATATGGACTTAAGAAGCCAGAGTACTAACGTTGGCGCGTAATATTCTGTATTGTTTGTTTATATAAACGATATTGTAACCAACTGCAATTTACAGTTATGTACTTTTTCACTGTTTCCGTTTTCTTAATAAAATGTTGAAATTATAATTTTTATTTTCTTTTCTTGATAACATTCTACTACTCGAAGATTCCTAAATTACTGAACTACTGAGTTACTGCTCGTATAAATAAAGAAAATCATTTTAAAGAAGTGCAGACCATTGATAAAAATGATACATTCTGCGCTTAAACGTGTAAAAAAATAATCATACATCGGATAAAATCATGCGGCCTAATGATTCGTAGTATTCCGGCACAATGTAACAGTTGCATTTCGTTATCGGAGGATGCTCCTCTGATCAATCATCGGCAGTTTGGGACGGCCAGTCAGAAGTGTCGCCTTCTATATCAAAAGTATCTTAGAATGTACTTTGACGACAGGATAACGGAAAGTGACGACGGTATCGGATAGTTCGGGCGTTCCCTAGGTAATAACATACTAACTACACGGTAAGCGCCAGGAAGTCTCGACCACGACCAATATTTGATTAACATAGATCGAAACAATATAACGAACTTTTCTCTTCATAAATAAATATTACCTTTACTAAATAGTACCTTTTTAGAGTAGTCCATAATTTTAGAAATTTTCAACGTCCTAAAGTAAATTGTTTTAAGAGTGACTCAGATCATCATCCTATTTCAGTATTCATTTCATTGAAAAGACTGCTCTTTTGCATGAACTTTATAATAACTCTAAAGAAAATATTTTTGAATTCCAAATTATTGTACAGATTATTTTGCCGGACTAATACACGCGCTTAGTGTTTTGAGCTAAGTATGATCGGTCAACGATATAAGGAAAATAAGACACTGTTTTCTGTGACATTTTATTTTCATAATCAACATGATACAGATGTTATGGCTTTGTATTCAAATATTCTATTATAATAAAAATATTAACAAATTATCTTACATACACTTGAAATATACAATTTCTAATAGATCTTACAAAATACTCTAGACCACTACAAGTCGATATCAAAAGTTTGTCAGTAGCGGACACGAGTCGCACGAGTACTATTTGATATGAACTTGAGTTCATTTTTAACACTTACAAAGTT
The DNA here is from genome assembly GCA_018248895.1 of Carystus phorcus. Lineage (NCBI taxonomy): Eukaryota > Metazoa > Arthropoda > Insecta > Lepidoptera > Hesperiidae > Carystus > Carystus phorcus. Next base: position 21,296 of record DWJN01000262.1, read on the forward strand.
AATAATGCTCCACTGTTCCTAGGTTAAGGCATTACAAACAACTGGTATTGTTTGTATAGCGAAACACCTGCTAGCGACCGCAGACCGAGAGATCTGTCATATCAGCAATGCTGTACAATCTTTCTCAGAAACTGAACTATATTTTTACGAAACCACGAACATAATTTTTACGCCTTACCGCGTACTTAAAACGTTAAAGTAAAATATTTATATTTTACTATTTGTTTGGGGTGTACCGACCTGAATGCTACATTTACTTTATTAGTATCACATACATTTTAAATTAATATTAATGCCATGACAAATGTAACTAAGGTAACATAATATTATTTTCTTTTCGGTGTATCTTTCTTGTGCTTAGTTACGATATACGTTATTTTTTTTTTGCATCACATATAAAATAGATAAATGTCTACATCGTATTAATTTTAATGGATCGCAGCGGTTGGCGTCACGAATAGAATGTATGGAATAAATACGGGGACAATGATTTGTATCGCAGTTTGTCGTCAGGAACTTTTCATAATGCATGTTAGAGGTGCTATTCATTCCCTCACTAGCCGCATGCCGCCTCCCTAACCAATACAGCCGTTATTTAACATCTAGTATCTTTATATTTTTCGTCGTCTATTTGATTTCATGAGTATCAACTGAGAATAAATTTCATATAGTTCAGAAATACTTTACTTCTTTTATAGTTTAATTGATAGTTTTCTTAGTCTTGAGGAATTTGTTGTATGGATCTCAAAAATTAAAATACCGAATTGCAATAACGGCGTTACAGCTTAAGGTAGCCATTTGACGACACGACGATCTCAGTACCGAACACTGTATTCAATACCAATGTATTCACACACTACCGTAAACAACGACCCCCTAACCCCCACCCTACGAATCATCAAGCGGTTTTATACATTTATTATAATTATTATCTACAAAAATACGAGATTACCAAAATGCACTAAGGATATTGCAACTTCGTTGTTATATTACATAATTTAGTGAAGAGTTGTAAATTTCAATTAGCTTCGGCGATGACTTATGAAACGAATAATCGTCGCGGGCGGGCCGTCGGGCGGCCCCATTTTACATCTATATCGACTTACGGCTCAGTCATAAATAAAATTAATGAAAGAGTAGACCAAATATTGCGGGGTTGAATAGCTTCGACGCAACGCGTGAACGGCTTCAACATGAGCACCGCTCGAATTTAAAGTAATGCCGTGCAGGATTTCATATGGATTTCGTAAAATGGTTAAAAATTGAATAGATTAAAAAAATAAAATACGTTGTATTGAGGTAGAAAATTAAGTAATAAAATAGCCATTGTCTTATCAAATTAATCGCACTTTTCTACCTGACAGGAAGGTACAAATTTAATAACGCTACCGAATAATATGAAACCAGTGCATTACTTTAAAGTGGAACGGTGGTCACGGTGCAGGGCGACGTCAGCGAGCAGGTCGCGAACATAGGACAGGGGGCCGTTAGAAGATGTCGGGGCAGGCGGACCAGTCGCGGCGCGCCTTGCAGTCCCAGTAGCGGTGCGTGTAGAGGTGGCGCAGGTGCGCGGGGCTGTGCGCGGGGCTGGGCGCCGCCTGCCGCGTGAACCAGGCGGGGCGCGGCGGGGCGGGGAGGGTAACAGTCCGATAACTACAATACTAATCATTATATCTTTCTCAGAATCCTTATGTAGGTATTTGTTTTTGTATCCTCCTTCAGTGATTTGTTTACTCGGTACTATGTTGTGTCCGCGTAATGTCTATTAACGTAACCAACTATTTAAGAATGGAGCTTAAAGAATCTGTGGTATCTATGAATGGCAACGACGGGAAGACGGTCGAAAGATGGAAATTTGTAGCCGACCGACAGTCGCCGGCGGCTCCGGGCGTGGGCAATGTGGCGAGTGACGTGCTTGTGATGGCCGCTCGAGTTCTGAAGAAACGGTTCATAGCACAGTTGGAATCATCGGTATTATTTGTGGATCCACAATAGGCGATCGTTATATTTTTAAAAGCACCTTCCGACACTCTTTCCATCGTTAAGTCAAACAATCAATCAAAACAATTAGAAGGAAAAAAGTATTTATCAAACACAATATTGGGTTGTACATCCTTGATTCGTCAATCCAAGATTAGGTTTCTGCTTAAATTTACGTTTTCTTACTTAAGCCATATTGTTACTAGTTATTCGGAATGACATTGCCGCCGTCGCGCCGGTTTGTACGAAATAAGTTAAAGTGGATAGTTAGTTATTCTTTAGTTTTTCTATCTTCCGTAATTTCTATTAATCAAAGTTAGGTATCACACCGCCATTTTTATCAGCGCTGTGGCAAAAAAATATTTTAAAAGTATTTTGAACAGATTCTCAGCTATTGAATTAGTTCCGTTAAAAAATTTATCAAATTCTGGAAAAATTACAAGGTAAATGCAAGGTCCGATAAGTACGGCGGATTGCGGAAACCTTCTAGTGTTCTAGTACTAGCTCTTGTTGTTCGGAGACCGTCTGTTGTGAACTACAGGCAACTGCAGCCTCCCTGTCAGTGTTATTGTTTTGCACACTGCCGTCGCATTGTCGAACACCTACAAATATACGCTTCTTTTTGGTCGACGATACATCGATGATCTTCTTATGCTACTATTATTCACGGCTTTGTCGTCTTGTCACCAAATGGCTTGACTGGTACCTATTTTCGTAAAAAACGTTCACCTTTCAATGAGGTAGACTCAGAAAAAAAACACGATTAGATCATTTTAGAGTGGTGGTTTCATCTAGCTTGATGTGCATCGCTTATTACGCGCATGTGCGGAGGTACATCTTCGGTGTTTCGGGAACAGGGGGCCACCGCCGCAAGTGCCGCGTATCTTGAGCGTGTTCGCCGTCGAGCGGGACGGTCACGTGGTCGAATATTGCATTCTAAGTATACGTTCTGGACAGATCCGGCTGCCTTGAGTTAAACGAAGTTGAATGTATCTTTTTCGTGGATATTATTTTTATTGCCTCGAATTAATTTATATTACTAAAAACATATTCGTTTCCATCCAAAAGTAAACAGAATAATAATTAGATCTGCGATCTACAAAGAATTCCCCAAGCATAACTAATTACTTCTCTCCGCATGATTGCTGTGTTTATTTTTGACGCGTGAAATTTGCATTGTAAAGTAGTTGACAAGATAAGTTAAGTAGCGCATAGGGCGCTTAGCTATAGTTAATATTTCGATGAAATATTGATAAGCTTTTTAAAGATGAGCATATTTAAGTATTACAATTTATCTATAAACTTACTTGTAATTTAGGCTTTTTGCCCGATTTTTCAGAATTGGCGTGTGGTTTTTATTTTTAGATCTTTCTTAGGTAAGTAGTAAAAATGTGCGGACTGAAAACGATGCAAATCCCAATCTCACATTTTATACCTATAAAAAACCTGAAATATGTGAATATGAAAAATATAACATAGATATTAACTAATTTAGATTGTTCAGTTTGTATTAAAAATTTAATCGTATACAATAACGATGGGAATATACGAGGAAAGTCATAGAAATAAAGTCGATCACGCAAAGAGTAACATAAACCTCAACACAGACAAGTTACACAAGAGATTGTCAAACAAATCAAACAGAGCATCCATCTAATATTAGAATTTTAATCATTTCTATAACTCAAAAACACCAGCGTGTCAAGTTAAGAAGTTAACATAAAAATAATTTATGTTCTTCCGGTTCAAAATAAATAACCTATTTTTGTTTTGCTTTTATCACTACGATTCGATACAATCTCGTTAGGTACGTTGGATAAAACTTCGTTTTTGAGACTAACTAGTGATGTAATTGAAGGTCAAAGGAACTTACTGGTAAAAGTGAAGTGAAGAAGCTGAGCCAGGCGATGGTACATATTTTACCGTAAATTGGTTGTTAATTTGTGCCTTCACCGAATGCCATTCGGTAAGGAAGTAATCGACTTGCGGCTGTGACGTCATGGAGCCCTCATGCGTGTTTCCGTCGTCTAAACATTTCTTTAAAAGTTGCGACTCTCGTCTTGACGCGCGTTCATTGCTGTCCAGTACATACTGCTCACATCAGAATGATATTGTTCAGCCCAATTTATTCATTTATTTTAAGGCACCGAAAAGAAACAAGCAACTACCTTTGGTGAAAGTCTTTTGACTGGATGTGCCGATTTTGAATGATTCTTTTTTTATTGAGAACTGTTGCTCGTCATGTAGTCAGTCCCATGTGAGGGGCATGTGACGAGAACTTTTTGAAATATCCCTAATAATGCGTATTTTCTTTACTCCGATTACGTCGGAGTTTCTCAGTTTATTATTTGTAGATGTAAAATCCAGTTCAGTCCAGTTTCTTTAATTGTTCTAGACCAATGGCACCTTCTTCTTAAATAGTTTTCCTCATCAAATTACTTAATTTCTTTTGAAGACGTTTTTTTTTCCTTTTTTGTCAAAATATTTTTTTTTCACATTTTAGAATATTTTTACTTTGTTTCCGTAATAACTAATTTTGATATCTTTTTACGTTTAGGCTTCGGGTGTTGTTAAAAATAAACTTTGAGGTCATTCGAACGTAATGATTGTTGCCTTAGTACTGGGTGAGAGGTCGTCGCCTCACTTAACCATTTATAAATTACCCAAAACATGTGATTATTGTAACAGGTCGTGTTTGTTCGCAGGACATGATTTAACAAGCGCTCTCGGTGCAGTAATTATAGTTAATAGTTAGTCAGCAGGACACAATAGTTTAGCGAGCACCGCTAATATTCAGGTAGTACGAGTATAACAAACATGTTGACTTGTGCCAAATAAATATCACGTTAGCCGTATTGCGTACATCGCGTGCCGTCTAAATGATTAAATATTCGTTTTTAAGTTGAACTACGCAATTTACTTATTAGCAGGCAGTAGGTGGGTACGTGATACACCAAAGATGATTTTCCACGCCATCAGATCAGATAGGTAAGTGGATACATAAACATATTACCGAAAATTGTCGGAAATATTTATACTTACAAACATTATTCATAATTTTTCACAAGGTATTTTTCATATGACATTCAAGGTGTAAGCGAATCAAACAGAAGTGCAATAAGCAACCGGCAATAAGAAAGTCGTCGGACGGCGCGGCGGCGGGCGGCGGGCGGTACGTACAACTTAACTCGTTAATGGCTCGTCACATGTCTTGTGTAGTTGGGAGTCGGGCGAGAGGGCTCCTGCACCGGCTGCACCGGCTGCACTGTCCTGCACTGTCCTGCAGTGGCCACTGGCCAGTCGGCCCGGCCGGCAGCCCGCGTCACTCGTCACTCGCGTCGCGTGTGCCATGTCGCTACTATTATTGTATTTTACTCATTGTTCTATGCTTATCTGTTCACATAGCTACTATGACATATAACTATTTAAGAAACGTCAATTTCAACTAGTTAGCTACCTATGTACACTGTTTTATAACATTCTGGCGGCCGTTGTAAATGGCGAACACTGATATACATATGTACATATGACACAGTTGAACAGATCGGTTCGCATGTAGCTGATGCATTGATATGAGAAAAGAGATTTTAAACGAGTGAAACAAATAGCGGCCGAGTTGTTTACTGGCGCGGCGCCGCGGCGTGACGTCATGTGTTGTGAACCATTAACCAAAACAAAACGTAGCAAATACTACTTCGACCGATATCGATCGGCGTTGTTGACGATCAGAGAACGAGATCGACCTTGCGCTCCACGAGTGTGACGCGAGTGCCGGTGACGTCACAC